>OU342735.1:64722352-64898529 GCA_910589765.1 Avena atlantica
AACAACAACAACAACAACAACAACAAACAACAACAACAACAATCCAGATCGCCTAGGGCTCGATGACGGCTGGATTAGAGTTTTGGAAGAGAGTGTGTGCTAGGCTTGGCTGGAGGGCCCGAGGCGAACAAAATAAGACACCATGTGGACGTGCTTGTCCACGTCCCTCAAAGCCAACCCGGATTCGGGTTGACGATATGGCAAAACCGAATCGGACTGAGGACAAAATCGGACAGCCCTAAACCGTTGCTTGGGTACAGTTGGAGTTGCCCTTACTACAAATTTTTCTGGTGCCCAAAGCCAAAAGTCTGCACTCCGGTACTAAATTTAACCGAATATCAACTAGCAAGTATGCCAAAGATGATGTCATTTTATTCCCTTTTGGGTAACCGATGCCGTGAAACTGAGAATAATTTTCTGCAGTACACTTATGTTGGTACTATAACCAGCTAGACACGCACTTGGAGGGGGAAAAAAAGCATATATATGTGCAGGAACAGAGGGAGGAGACCGATCCATGTGTAGATGCATCATGATCTATGGATATACCACTTGTCATGCTGCACTAGCTTGGAGACATGCCTGCATTCATCCAGAGATTGTTTGATTAAAGCCATAGCGAGCTACTCACTCTCTGTGCCAACACATGCTGCAAGCAGCTGGTCGGGTAGCAAATTAATGGCGCCGCAGCCGCATTCTGATCGGCATCGCGGCCGCTGGTCCTGCTGGGCGGTGCGTGGACTAGTAATAGTGCTCATGAGCCTGAGCGGCGGCGGCGGTCATGCGCTGAGCCTTGACCACTACAGCCAGAGCTGCCCGAAGGCGGAGGCAGCCGTGACGGCGGCGGTGCAGCAGGCCATAGCCAAGGACCGCACCGTCCCCGCCGGCCTGCTCCGCCTCCACTTCCACGACTGCTTCGTCAGGGGCTGCGACGGCTCCGTGCTCCTCGACTCCACGTCCAACAACACGGCGGAGAAGGACGGGCCGCCCAACGCCTCCCTACACGCCTTCTTCGTGGTCGACAACGCCAAGACGGCCGTGGAGTCCCTCTGCCCGGGCGTCGTCTCCTGCGCGGACATCCTTGCCCTCGCCGCCCGGGACGCCGTGGAGCTCTCCGGCGGGCCGTCGTGGGCGGTCCCTCTCGGCCGCGGCGACGGGCGGGTGTCCCTCGCCAGCGACACCACCTCGGCGCTTCCGGGGCCGGGGGCGACCTTCGAGCAGCTGAAGCAGGCGTTCCACGCGGTGGGGCTGTCGGCCAAGGACCTGGTGGTGCTCTCGGGCGCGCACACGCTGGGGTTCGCGCACTGCTCCTCCTTCGAGGCCCGCATCCGCGGCTTCCCGGGCGGCGTTGGCGGCGGCAACGTGGCGGACCCGGCGCTGAGGCCGTCGTTCGCGGCGGCGCTGCGGAGGGCGTGCCCGGCGAACAACACGGCGCGGGGCGCCGGGTCCTGGATGGACCCGACGTCGGCGGCGTTCGACAACGCCTACTTCAAGACGCTGCAGAGCGGGCGCGGGCTGCTGGCGTCGGACGAGGCGCTGCTGACGCACCCCAAGACGCGGCGGATGGTGGCGCTGTACGCGGCGTCGCAGGCGCAGTTCTTCGAGGCGTTCGTGAGCTCCATGCTGAGGATGAGCGCGCAGAACCAGCCCGGCGAGGTCAGGGCCAACTGCAGACGACACAACTAGGCTTAGCCTGCTGTTACATTACATGACATAGGTGTATCGTGTACTGTATGTACTACGTATTTCAGTTTGTTCTGATTGTGTTCCACGACAACTGTGCTGTACTTGGCGCGTGGGCAATCAGACCAAAAGTACAATCGACTCAAAATTCGAATCAGCAATGATCTGTAGCTGGATACTTGGATACTACTAGGAGATATAGATAACTGGCACTATTCCTCTGTACTCAGCCAAGTTATGGCTAACAAGTTGCCTGGATCTCACCATTCTCTGTTTCAGCAGAGCATCTGCCTATACACCAATTGCTAGGCAAACACTGGCAAATTTTTCCTTGTCCAGAGCATTGTCATTGACGAATTGGACAGTGGACACAAACCCAACCAGTCTGAGTCTCTCAATTTTTGTTCCTCCTTCGTTTGCTCGATATGTCCTATAGATCGTAGCTCTTCGGGGCAATCGGACAGTCCTATGGATGGCCACTGCAAGCTAGCTGAGCCTTCACACCTCCTCAAATTTTCTAAATGAAATACAACTGAGCTTGGGTTCAGCAGATCCACAAGGAGCAATCACCCTGCTCTTCAGAAATACCCGACTATTTTTCACTCATAGTATATGATTAAATAACATGAAGAAATGCATTGATGGACATGACATCTCAAGTTCGAGTAAGAGGAGCAACTTTTTTCTTTTTTCTTTTTACATCTTGCATGGCCTGACTGAACCTTTCAAATTGAAGACAGTACTTAGCGATGACAACTTCAGCATCAAGGTACCTCAAGAAGTCATATAGTTTCATTTCTGTGATTACAAACCCAAATGGAGCGGGCTCTTGTTTCTGCTACTTGTGATCCCAAGTTCCTTCCATTTGGAGCTTCA
Organism: Avena atlantica; assembly: GCA_910589765.1. Lineage (NCBI taxonomy): Eukaryota > Viridiplantae > Streptophyta > Magnoliopsida > Poales > Poaceae > Avena > Avena atlantica. The sequence continues at coordinate 64,724,912 of OU342735.1, forward strand.
CTTTACAAGGTTAAGAAAGTCTCCTCCTGAACCAGTGTATCCTGCCATGAGAAAAACATCTACAGTAACTAACAGCAGCACTTTGAGTCTTTGACGTTCTGTACAAGTTCAGCACACAAGATTGTTTAAGATTTATCAGCGATCCAGCATGCAGAAGCCTCATATAACCATCTCTTGGGCCAAAGAAAATAGCAGCTCAGGACATGCCCTCAGTCATTTAGAAATCGAACCAAGCTGGAGTCAGCTTCAGAGATTGTACCAATAAAACCTGGGAGAGCAAACGGTAACTTACCGACAAAAGCCAACAACAAGCTGGTGACATGGTTCATCACAATACTCAACATACCCAACCACCATAACAAGCAATTCTACAGCTAATAAGACCGAAAATATGTGGTAAATTACCCACACCAAGAACTCCCACATATGAAGAAAATATGTAAGAGATGGGTAGGTCATGTAAATCCAAGAATCCAAGCTATTTACATGACATGCAGAGAATCAGCCAACTAACAAGGCATATTGGATCAAGGTTAATTAGGTATCAGGTGTTTGAACTGATCCAGACCTCTGCAGAAAGCATAGAGAAATGTGGATCCATGTTTTTGACTGAGGAAAATCTACGAAACCAGACTGGAAATTAATCAAAAAAACAAGCACAGTTATCACTGCAGCCTTACACTATGTGACCAAACAAATAGATGCTATGTTCGGTCTTCATGCAACCATGCGGTCCCATATCCTGTAGTTCCCTAAACTTATCTCATCTATATTAACTTGATGAAAGATGCAATAGAAACTGCAGTTCTTAAAATGGTGACACAAAGCTATTGTCTACAGTGCATTGTTAGACAAACTAAACAACGGAGCACATGTTTGCTGCAAAGAAAAAGCCGGAGCTTCATTATAAGAGAATCTATTCACCCACTTATACACATCAACAACATGGGAGAAATTGCCAAGCTTAATGACAAAAGCCAACAACAGGACGAGGAAACAAGCCCCAATGCACCAAACCAACTACTAAATAGCGACATAATTCATCAAAAGAAACATGTCGCGTCCAAGTTAGTCATCCTTCTTGCCGATGAGAGTGGCCTCCTTTCCTTCAGCATACCCAACCATACATTGAGCAACGTCACAGGGTCTCGCCCTTTTCTGTAAAACAGATTCAGCAACATGATTCCAAAAAGAGTATAGCATTATAACTTTAAAGGCTGTCAATTAAGTAGGCATAATCATAATTAGGTCTAACATTTGAATATCACATAGCAGAACAAGCTTGCTCTAGCACATAAATATATCACAACTCGAGCATCAAATAAAGCTTTCAATCTGATTAGACATTATATAGTTCTGCTTGTTCGGCAAAGTGGTATACAAGTACTCCAGAGTTGTTTCCAAATCACAAAAAAAGAGATACACATATATATACCTCGTGGATTGTAGAAACTCACGTATGGAATCAAAGAAACCACATCTTCTTCATTTGATATCTTCTTCTGCCGTAGTGACTTGAGATTAATCTTGTAGATGCCAAGGTCCGTGGACACAAAAATGATATCACTGCCCTCTACAGAACCAAGCAGCCTAATATATGTTCTGGGATTTTCAATTGATAAGAGATTTTTGAGATCGATGACTCCACGCTGAGTCCATACTGCAAAATTGTCCGAACCCATATGTCTTGACCATATGAAGAGGGTTAACTCCTTCAAGTGTGCGAACCCCAAACTACCATCCTCCATCGCCACGAGGATAGAGGCATAGATCTTGTGCTTTGGCGCATCAATCAATGATAAGCAATTAGATCTCAAGTCGTATGTTAGAATCTGTGTATAACAAACACCATCAGGGGCAGGGCCTTCACGCACGAGCATCAAGTGGAGTGCGTCGTTGACGAGGACAGGGGGTCTTGGATATATGAATCCATTGGTCTGAATAGAAACACCAGGGCATGGCTGGCTCCACTCAGCACGATGAAAATCCGAGCTCCGCTTGCTGCAGTCCCACGTCTCCGGCGAGGACACGCGCACTTGTACAGCCAAATCATCATCACCAACCTTGTGCCGGGAGAAGAAGACGACCCGGAAGGGGCCCTCGTGACACGCGAGGTGGTCACAGCCGCTCACGGCGCAGAGCACCGCGGCCGCATACTTTCCAGAGCCGTACGCAAGGACCGCGGGCTTTTGCAGCTCCCTCCGGCGGCCCGTCATGGGGTCCCAAACGGCGAGGTTGGAATCTACCGTTCTTTCGTCGAGAAGAGCGCGGCCATGGCGGCAGTCCACCACGGCGTAGTTCCTATGCCCCCAGCCGTCGTCGGGGACCCGTGCGCGGAATCCCGTGGTGGAGAAGAACGGTGGGACGGCAGGGTATCCTTCCTCCGGCTCCGTAGCACGCCAGCGCGAGGATTTGAGGAATCCGAAAGTGGGCGAAGCGCCATGGTGCTCGCGGTAGCGACTGCGGAAGCGAGGGCCAGTGAGGAGGGCGAGCCAGAGCTTGCTGGCGAGGGAGGCGCGCACGAGGCACGCCGGCTCGTCCGGCGGGAGGCGGAGGAAGATCTGCTCCAGAATCTCTTCCAGGAGCGCCGTATCCTCAACGGCTTCTTCCGGCAGCGCCGGTACCGGAGGTGGCATGGCAGCTGCAGGCGGCGAGGGTTTCTCGGGTGGGGAAAAGTTTTGGTGACTCTGTGTGCGGGGATGAGGTAGGGCAGTGCCCGTGTGTTGTTTGTACTGGGGGTGTCCGACAGGTGGGGCTGGAGAGGCAGTGAGAGTGGGCTGTTGAGCCTCGCACGAGATCGATCACTGGCTTGGTGAGCGTCGCGACAAGTGTTCTCCCTCGTTTTTTCCCACCGTAGAGTGTACACCAGGAAGAGCAGCCATGCCATTGACTTCGGCGGCTTGGATTGGACGGTCTTTGATATGCTTTAGATCATTCCAACGGCACGACCTATTTTGAACGACCAAGACAATTGGCCGGTCTCTACGTCCTTGTTATACTTTCGACCATCCTAAGAGCATCTCCACTCGTCTGCCTACGACGTCGATTCGGATGCTGAATTTATTTCTGGACGTCAAAAATTGGCACAGTCGCGTATCCAGAAACCTGTTTTCATCTGAATTTGGGCGAATTTTTGTTCGGCCTATCCAGAACATACTCAGGATCCCGGATACGCCCTGAAAACGCCGGACACAGCGAAAACGGGCGTGGACCAGCTCTGTCGGCGAGAGAAGGCTGAACTCCCGCCACTTCGCCGAGCTCCCGCCTTTTTCTTTCTCCCCTCCCGCCTTTCTTCCCTATTCCCCTTCTGCCACTCCACCGAGCTCCCGCCCACCATGCCGCCCAAGAGCTTCGTCCAACCTAGATCGATCCTCAGCGAGGATCCGGCGGAGAAGAAGGCGAGGAAGCCGAGAGCGCCGCCGAAGAAGCCGGAGGGCGTGTCCTCCGCCGATTGGGAGAAGAAGGAGCAGGCTAGGAAGATGGCGTTGGAGGACCGGAAGGGCAGAAAGGAGAGGGCGAAGCTCCGGCAAGAACAAGAGAAGGCGGTGGCGGAAGAGCAAGCGATCGTGAGGGCGAAACAGACAGCGGCGACGAGGTCGGCGTTGATGGCGGCGCCGTACCCACCCAACTGGGGAAGCCAGGCAAGCGTCGGCTCGCCGGCCGGATTCTCGCCGATCTCTCCGGACGGCTTCCAGGAGAGCCAGGCGACAGCTCGGCAGAGATACTCCTCGTCGCCCGAGTTCGACGGCGGGTTCAACCCCAACGTGGTCCTCCCCTGCCCGGCGCCGCAACATCCTTCGGCCTTCAACGTGGACTGTTGGAGATATGCCCAAGAGGCAATAATAAAGTGGGTTATTATCATATCTTCATACTTATGATAAATGTTTACATACCATGCTATAATTGTATTAACCGGAAACATTAATACTTGTGTGATTTGTAAACTAAAATAAGAGTCCCTAGTGAAGCCTCTTGTTAAACTAGCTTGTTGGTTAATATATGATCATGGTTTCCTGATCATGAACATAGAGATGTTATTAACAACAGGATCATATCATTAGGAGAATGATGTGATGGACATACTCCTATAGATAAGCGTAGCATAAAGATCAAGTCATTTCAATAGTTCAATTGCTATATGCTTTCTGATACATAGTAACCTAATTCCTTCGACCATGAGATCATGCATATCACCTTTACCGGATGGATGCTTTGATGACATCAAACACCACACCGTAACTGGGTGGTTATAAAGGTGGCATTGAGTGTTCGGAAAGTATTGGTTGAGACACATGGATCAAGAGTGGGATTTGTCCATCCACATGACGGATAGATATACTCTGGGCCCTCTCGGTGGAATGTCATCCAATTAGCCTGCAAGCATGTGACTTGATCACAAGGGATCACATATCACGGGAACGAGAAAAGAGTACTTATCAGTAACGAGGTTGAACTAGGTATGCAGAGATACCGACGATCATAACCTCGGATAAGTAACATATCGTGAGACAAAGGGAAATTGGTATCGTATGTAAGTGGTTCATTCGATCGCAAAGTAATCGTAGAAATATGTGGGAGCCATATGAATTTCCAGATTCCTCTATTGGTTATTGTTCGGAGAAGTGTCTCGATCATGTCCGCATAATTCACGAACCGTAGGGAGACACACTTAAGGATTCGACGTTGTTTGAGTAGTTATGGTAATATGAGAAAGAGACCGAATGTTGTTCGGAGTCTCGGATGGGATCCGGGATATCACGAGGAGATCCGGAATGGTCCGGAGAATAAGATTCATATAAGGAAAGTCTCGTTTCGGAGTTGCGGAATGATTCCGGTGATTTCGTCGGGAACATTCTAGAAGGTTCCGGAATGTCCGGCACTTCGGGGGGGAAGGGTACATGAATGTGTTATATCAAGTTGGTATGATTGCATCATGTACTAAGTGTCATCGCTGTACCAAATAGAGGATTTATTCAAATCCTAGTTTGAAAAGTCAAACGGCTAGTTTGAAAAGTCAAACGGCTAGTTTTGGTAAAGAGGAGAAGGAGGTTTATGTGAAACCGAGTTGGGGAGGGAGTCCTCCTCCCAAACCGGCGCACCACCTCTAGGCCGAGTTGGGGAGGGACTCCCCTCCCCTTGGCCGCACCTCCCACCTATAAAGGGAGGGGCAGGGCTGCCCCTCCAAGACACACAAGTTCCTATCTATTTCTCCCGGTTTAGAGCCGTTTTGGTTTAGAGCTTCTAATTGCTTTAGCCATCGGTTTAGAGCCTTCTAATTGGTTTAGAGCCTTCTAATTGGCGTGTCTAATTACTAGATCACTAATAGCCTCTAAATAGCCTCTCTCATAATCCACCATACTCGCACCGGCTTAAGGCGAAGCCCTGCGGGATCTCCCCTCTACTTCTGGTACCACGCCGTTGTGCTGCCGGAATCGCGAGGAGAGTGCTACAACCTCTGCTGCCTGCTGGAACAAGGGAGAGGAAGGTCTTCGTCGAGTACCGAACGTGTGACCGACTGCGGGAGCGCTGCCAGAACGTGGCGCCGGAAGGATCGTCTACGCGATCTTGAGATCGGAAAGAGTACGACTACATCACCCACGAGAATCTGCTCTCGTTAACCGCTTTGGAATCTTCAAGGGTAAGTTATTCCATCGACTCGTTGCTACAATCTAGTAGATAGATCTTGGCTTGTTTGTTTGTATGCGATAGAAAATTTTTGTTTTCCATGCTACGAACCCCTTCATGGACATCAACCTCCCCTACTCCACCTCTCCGGCGTACGCCGAACCAGCGCTGCGCCGCGGACCACTGCCTTTCGGCGCAAGGAACCTACGGCGAGGCCGACGGGCGCAACATGTTCGGTGGAATGTCGGTCACCCTGCCGGCCGGCATGTCGGCCGAGACGCACATGGAGGACATGATCGCAACAGGCTCGGCCTCCAACCACCCTCCTTCTTCACGGAAGAACATACCCGGCCGACGCCAAGCCCGGCATCAAGTCTCAGTGACATGGTTATACCCTACGGGTACGTGATCTCAGCATACCTGATCCAGCTCAAGGAAGGCCCACTACAGATGTACGCCGGCCCATGAATATTTTCGGGTGGCCAAGGCCCATGACGCCTTCGGATCCTTGGAGAGCAAGACTAGCGTAGATAGGAAATTCAAAGGGGTAAAACCCTAGAACTTGTAACCGACTAGGTCTATGCCCGGGACCTGCCTGAGTCTATATAAAGGCTAGGAGGGCACGACCTAGATCTCTCTCTCATACTTTCGCATACACACCTCCACGCCAGATTGCATCTGCGCACCCCTGTAACTTTCGGTTCCGCCGTAATCAAGAGCAGACAAGCAGGAGTAGGGTTTTCCCTCCGGGGGCCTGAACCTGGGTAAACCTTGTGTCCCCGTGTTGCTTGTTTGCTAACCGTTCCACGATCTCCAGCATCCCCATATTCTCCAAAACCCAAGTCCATAACAATGGGCATTGATGAGATTAAACCTCGTCAATTGGCGACGTCTGTGGGAACTGGGGACGCTGATTGTGCGGTCGTGACGGTCCCAACCCGACCGATCTACAACTCTGCAGCGACGGAGAGTCACCTCCTCTTCGGCGCTTTCGACTTCACCGTCCACTCACCGGCCACCATGAAGGACTTCGAGCCCGTAGGCGACGGACTCGCAATCCTGTTCGGGAGCTTCTGCTTCCAGGTGGGGCAAACTGGCACTCTCCGCCTCCCTGAGCGGGTGCCCCTACCATCAATCAGACCCGCTTCATGGACCCCACACCCCGTGCTACGCACAACATCATCAGCAGATGATTCCTACGACAGCAGCTGCTGCAACTCCTATCCGTGCGATCCGCCGTCGGATGAAGGGACCTACGGTTCCGGATCTGAAAGCTGCGGTAGCAGCGGGCCAATCTACGAGCGCTACCAATGCGCCGTAGTCATACAGGCTGACGGGGATCAGCAAACACCCAACCCGCCACCTAACCCGCCAGATCGAAATGGCGGGAATAGAAGAAGCCAATCCCCCCACCCGAAGGGGAAAACAATGGCCATGTCATCCGCCTTAGCAAAGAGGGATGGGCCCAGGCACGCAACGTCGTGGCAGGCAACATAGTCCTGCCTGGAGACTCCTCCCGGGATCTGCTGATGGCCTACCACCTGCTCCTGATCGAGGAGCACAAGAAGCAGGTCAAGATGCAGGAGGTGCTTGACAAACGCAAGCAAGCAGCCTCAGAGTCCAGTGCGCGACGAGTCGCGCTCTCCGCCATGGGCATCGGCTCCAGCTCGAATGGCAACCAAGGCAACAAGCACCGCTCTCGGATGGAGAACATGGATCCCCAGGAGCGTCGTGAGGTGACCCGAACCCTCCACACATCCTTCATGGAGATGGACGCCGACGGCAACGTCATCCCGAAAACGCCGCAGACTGCGATCATGGCAGCCACTGCGTACCTCGCGGCCCACCCACCTCCGGAAGGGGACCCGAAGAGGGCCATGCACAAGTCCGCGCTTACCGGACTCGGACTCGTCGGAGCGGCGCTCCACCAGGAAGCTCCTTCGGAGCCGAAGAAGAAAGCTCCGGTCAGGTTCGACCGCAGCCCCACCCCTTCATCCGAAGAAGAGGAACATGACCTTCCTCGAAGGAAGAAGAGTTCGCGCCACCGCAACCGCGACTACGACGCCAGAGACGCGCTCACACAGCGCAAAATCAACAAAGCGCGAGCAAAGCGCGCATGCTCGTCTGAATCCGAGATGGACGAAGACGAAGGAGAACTCTGCGGAGCCCGATGCTTCAGTAGATCTGTTCGGCGAACAAAGATGTCGCGCAATTTCAAGCTCCCTTCTACTCTAAAGTTCGACGGCACACAGGACCCAAAGGCATGGCTCAGCGACCACCTATCGTCCGTCAAATTGCACGGCGGAAACAAAGAAACCGCCATGCAATGCCTTCAGCTGCAGCTGACAGGAGCGGAGCGGATCTGGCTCAGCAGCCTATCTTCAGGGTCCATCTGAAGTTGGGATGAGCTAGCTTACAGCTTCATCCGAAACTTCAAGGGCACCAGCAAGAGGCCCGCCTCAATCAAAGAGTTGTGAGCCTGCACTCAACGAACAGGCGAATCCATTCGCTCATACATACTACGCTGGTCCAACACAAAGAACTCCGCAGCGCACATCTCCGAAGAGAGGGCCATCGACGCCTTCAGGGACGACGTCAAGCGCCAAGACTTCAAGGAGGAACTTGGGCGCATCAAGCCCAAAACACTTGACCACCTCATGGACATCGCCAACAGGTGGGCTGACGGAGAAGACTCCATTCACCGAGCACAATCGGAAGAAGAAGACGACTATGGTCGATGACGAGAGCGCCGTAGCAAGAGAAGATCGCGCGTCTACGATGATCGCGACGGACCCGACATGGTCGCGGCCGGCTACGCCGATCGCCACAACGACGCCAACCGCAACAGCGGAGGATACCGCGGAGGAAACTTCCGCGACGGGGGACGCCCAGCGCAGTCGTGGCAGCGCCGCGACCGCGATAACGGACCCTCAGCATACGAAAAGCTTTCGGGTCCATGCACCATCCACTTCTACATCGATAAGCAGGATGGCAAAAATAAGGCGAGCCACATGCTCAAGGACTGCCGTGAGTTCCAGAAGCTCAGCGAAAGCATGGTGCAGATGACGCAGCAAGCCCCAATCCCTGCGTTCGGAAACGCACCCGCGCCAGGTGAAATAGCACATGGAGCTCCTCCACCGCCACCTGTAGGAGGCCCGAACCAACCAGTCGCACCAGCACAGAACAACGCTAGGAACGGGTATCCCTAGCCGAAAGGAGCACTGATGATCCAGAAGGGGCGCCCCATGAATAGGGTGCAGAAGAAAATCACCCGACAGATCAACCTGGCCGTGGTAACTCCACCCACCATCCCTGAGTACCTCAGCGGATCAGAGTCCTGCATCACGTTCAGTCGTTCGGATCACCCTTGCCAGATCCCTCGCCCAGGTCATGCTGCCCTGGTGCTGGAGGCGCAGATCAGAGGTTTCGAGATGAGTCGCGTCTTCATGGACGGCGGCAGCGGCATCAACCTGATGTTCGCAAGCACTCTAGCAGCAATGCGGATCCCGCAGTGCAGCCTAGAACAATCAAACACAACGTTCCACGGCATCGTTCCAGGGAAGGGCATAATCCCCCTAGGCAAAATATGGCTCGATGTCATCTTCGGCAAGCCGGACAAATTCTGACTGGAACGGCTCGAATTCAAAGTGGTGGACTGGCCATCACAGTACCACGCCATCCTCGGGAGTGTAGCATTCGCAAGGTTCTTGGTTGTCCCACACTATGCATACCTGCTACTCAAGATGCCAGGGCCGAAGGGCGTCATCACAATCCACGGGAGCTTCACCCGATCGGACCAATGCGACAGATATTTCAACAGAATCTCCCAATCATTCGGCATGCAGGAGGAACTCGTCAGGCTCCGCGAGGTGACGGATAATGGGGCACCCCCAGTCGCACGACAAAACGCACCTGATATATCCTTCGACTCCACCATCAACACGAAGAAGGTGCAAGTCCATCCGACGGATGCCTCCAAGACGGCGTTGATCGCCAACGACCTCAGCCCCGCATAGGAAGGCGCGCTCGCCGAATTCCTCCGTGAGTGCTGGGAAATCTTCGCATGGTGTCCTGCGGACATGCCAGGAGTTCCCAGGGAATTCTTCGAGCACGCACTCAACGTCTTTCCAGACACCAAGCCCATCAAGCAGTCCATCCGGAGACTGTCCGAGCCATGGGCCAAAGCTATCAGCAAAGAAATCAACAGACTACTCACTGCAGACTTCATCAGGGAAATCAAAGAAAGCGAGTGGCTTGCAAATACAGTGATGGTCCCAAAGAAGGACACGGACATCCTACGGATGTGCGTGGATTTCACGTCGCTAAACAAGCATTGCCCAAAGGACCACTTCCCTCTTCCTCGGATCGATGAGATCATCGATTCGACTGCAGGTTGCGAGAAACTCTCCTTCCTCGACGCCTACTCAGGCTACAACCATATTCGACTCAAGGTCGAAGATCAGGAGAAAACGGAGTTTATCACACCGTTCGGAGTGTTCTACTACAACACAATGCCCTTCGGGCTAAAGAACGCAGGCGCCACGTACCAGCGATGCATGCAAGCATGCCTCAAGGACCAGATCGGTCGCAACGTTCAGGTCTATGTCGACGACATAGTCATAAAAACCAGGGAGGCGAGGACACTTATCGACGATCTCCGCGAGACGTTTGACAACCTCGACCGCTACAGGATCAAACTCAACCCCGAAAAGTGCGCCTTCGGCGTCCCATCGGGTCAGCTGCTTGGGTACTTCATCTCTCAGCGAGGGATCGAGGCGAACCCGAAGAAAATCAGAGCCATCATGGCGATGGAGAAGCCGAAAAACCTCAAGGGTGTCCAGCAGCTCGCAGGACGAATAGCGGCGTTGAGCAGATTCATCAGCCGCATGGGCGAGAAGGCCCTGCCATTCTACCAGCTGCTACGCAAGGCAGATAAATTCGAGTGGACGCCCGAAGCCGACGATGCGTTCGAAAGCCTCAAACGGCTACTCTCCACCTCGCCCGTCCTGGTCACGCCAAAGGAGCGCGAGCCTCTGCTGTTGTACATAGCAGCCACACACCAGGTGGTCAGCACCGTGCTAGTGGTCGAACGACCCGAAGAAGGCAAGACCCACGGGGTCCAACGCCCAATCTACTACCTCAGCTAGGTACTGACGCCAACAAAGCAGAGGTACCCTTACTATCAGAAACTCGCCTACGGCGTGTTCATGACGGCTCGACAGCTGAGCCATTACTTCCAGGAGCACCAGGTGATGGTCGTCAACGAAGCACCCCTGAACAGCATCCTGAATAACCCAGAGGCCACAGGACGCATGGCCCTGTGGGGCATTGAGCTGTCACCTCTAGACATCATCTACGATAAGCGACTCGCAATCATATCTCAAGTCCTCCCGGACTTCCTCGTACATTGGATGGAGCTGCAGCTGCCAGACACCCTAGACATGTCGCAGTCATGGACAATGCACTTCGACGGCTCCAAGCGTGAAGCTGGAGCAGGAGCTGGGGTCACACTAACCTCCCCGCAGGGCAACCAGATGAAATACGTCCTCCGGATGAAATTCCGAGCTTCCAACAACGAGGCCGAATACGAAGCCCTCATCCACGGCATGAGGATGGCAAAGATCTGCGGCGCAACGCGCCTGGTCATCTACGGTGACTCCAACCTCGTCGTCCAGCAGACGATGAACGAGTGCGACGCACATGCCGAAAACATGATCGCGTACCATGCACTCTACAATGCACTCGAAGGAGAATTCGACGGCTGCGAGCTTCGGCACGTTGGAAGAGAAAGCAACGAGGAAGCTGACAGACTCGCCAACATCGGCTCCACCTACGCAAATGTGCCACCGGGTGTGTTCCTCGAACAGATCTGCGTGCCATCCATCAAGCGGAAATTCCCCAAGGGATCACCCGAAGAAGCAGAACACTCGGGGGCTACGCTGCCCGAAGGACACGAAGGACCCGAGAAACTGGACACAAAGGTCGCTATGGTCAACCTGATGCAGGTCATGGCAGTTGAAGAAACTTGGACGCGACCTTACCTCTAGTTCTTGATAAACGGAGAACTGCCTGACAGCCCGACAGATGCCCGGCGCATATCTCGTCGGTCAAAAGCCTTCACCATCATCAATGGCGAGCTGTACAAGCGCAGTATTACGGGTGTACTACAAAGTGTAGGGGTTTCGTAGCATGGAAAAGAAAATTTTCTATCGCATACAAACAAACAAGCCAAGATCTATCTACTAGATTGTAGCAACGAGTCGATGGAATAACTTACCCTCGAAGATTCCAAAGTGTTTAACGAGAGCGGATTCTCGTGGGTGATGTAGTCGTACTCTTTCCGATCTCAAGATCGCGTAGACGATCCTTCCGGCGCTGCATTCCGGCAGCGCTCCCGTAGTCGGTCACACGTTCGGTACTCGACGAAGACCTTCCTCTCCCTTGTTCCAGCAGGCAGCGGAGGTTGTAGCACTCTCCTCGCGATTCCGGCAGCACAACGGCGTGGTACCGGAAGTAGAGGGGAGATCCCGCAGGGCTTCGCCTTAAGCCGGAGCGAGTATGGTGGAGTATGAGAGAGTACTATTAGTGGTCTAGGGATTAGACACACCAATTAGAAGGCTCTAAACCGAAGGCTAGGGCAATTAGAAGCTCTAAACCAAAACGGCTCTAAACCGGAGATTAGAGGATAGGAACTTGTGTATCTAGAGGAGGAGGCCCTGCCCCTCCTTTTATAGGTGGGAGGGGGCTGGCGCGCCAGGGGAGGGAGGGGAGTCCCTCCCCAACTCGGCCTGGTGGAGGCGCCGCCGGTTGGAGGAGGGATTCCCTCCCCAACTCGGTTTTGGCCTCCTCTTGCTTGTTTCCCACAGTTTCTTGTTTTAGCCGTTTGACTTTCAAACTGGACATTTGACTTTTCTGTTTTAGGATTCAATTTAATCCTTTATTTGGGACAGCAATAACACTTAGTACATGATGAAATCATTCCAATATGTAATGACACATTCATGTACCCCTCCCTCCCCCCCCCGGAGTGCCGGACAATCCGGAACCTTCTAGAACATTCCCGATGAAAACACCGGAACCATTCCCGAACTCCGAAACGGGACTTTCCTTATATGAATCTTATTCTCCGGACCATTCCGGATCACCTCGTGATATCCCGGATCCCATCCGAGACTCCGAACAACATTCGGTCTCTTTCTCATAATACCATAACTACTCAAAACAACGTCGAATCCTTAAGTGTGTCTCCCTACGGTTCGTGAATTATGCCGACATGATCGAGACACTTCTCCGAACAATAACCAATAGAGGAATCTGGAAATTCATATGGCTCCCACATATTTCTAGGATTACATTGCGATCGAATGAACCACTTACATACGATACCAATTTCCCTTTGTCTCACGATAGTTTACTCATCTGAGGTTATGATCGTCGGTATCTCTGCATACCTAGTTCAACCTAGTTACCGATAAGTACTCTTTTCTCGTTCCCGTGATATGTGATCCCTTGTGAGCCAGTCACATGTTTGCAAGCTAATTGGATGACATTCCACCGAGAGGGCCCAGAGTATATCTATCCGTCATATGGATGGACAAATCCCACTCTTGATCCATGTGTCTCAACCAATACTTTCCGAACACTTAATGCCACCTTTATAACCACCCAGTTACGGTGTGGTGTTTGATGTCATCAAAGCATCCATCCGGTAAAGGTGATATGCATGATCTCATGGTCGAAGGAATTAGGTTACTATGTATCAGAAAGCATATAGCAATTGAACTATTGAAATGACTTGATCTTTATGCTACGCTTATCTATAGGAGTATGTCCACCATATCATTCTCCTAACGATATGATCTTGTTGTTGATAACATCTTAATGTTCATGATAGGGAAACCATAATCATCTATCAACCAACAAGCTAGTGAAGTATAGAGGCTATACTAGGGAATTCAAATTAAGTTTACAAATCACACAAGTATCAATGTTTCCTTGTTAATACTATTATAGCATGAATGTAAACATTCATCATAAACACAAAGATATAATAATAACTACATTTATTATTGCCTCTAGGGCATATCTCCAACAGTCTCCCACTTGCACTAGAGTCATCTAATCTAGATTACATGGTAATATACCGAACACCCATGGTAGTTTGGTGCTGGTCATGTTTTGCCCTCGGGAGAGGTTTAGTCAACGGATCCGCCACATTCAGATCTGTGTGTACTTTGCAAATCTTTATATCCCCATCCTGGATATGTTCTCGAATAGCGTGAAAACGTAGCTTGATGTGCTTCAGCTTCTTGTGTGACCTTGGTTCTTGCGCATTGGCTATGGCGCCCATGTTATCACAGTAGATAGACATTGGGTCCAGCGCACTAGGAACCACACCCAGCTCTGTAATGAACTCTTTCATCCATATCGCTTCTTGCGAAGCCTCCGAAGCAGCCATGTATTCCGATTCAGTTGAAGATCTCGCCACAACGCTTTGCTTTGCACTCCTCCAGCTAATTGCTGCACCATTCAAAATAAATACGTATCCGGATTGTGATTTAGAATCATCCGGATCAGTGTTCCAACTAGCATCGGTGTAACCGTTAACAACGAGTTGTTCATCACCTCCATAAGAAAGAACCATATCCTTAGTTCTTCTCAAGTACTTAAGGATGTTTTTGACCGCTGTCCAATGATCCACTCCTGGATCACTTTGATATCTGCTAGTTAAACTAACAGCATATGCAATGTCGGGTCTAGTACATAGCATGGCATACATTAGAGATCCTATGGCTGAGGCATAGGGAGTCTTACTCATCCTTTCTCTATCTTCTGCCGATGTCGGACTTTGAGTTTTACTCAAGGTCGTATTGGGAAACATGGGCAAGAACCCTTTCTTGCTTTCTTCCATTCCAAACCTCTGTAGAACTTTGTCCAAATATGTACTCTGTGACAATGATATTTGGCGTTTCGATCTATCTCTATAAATCTTTATGCCTAATATGTAAGCTGCTTCGCCAAGATCCTTCATTGAAAAACTATTATTCAAATATTCCTTGACACTATTAAGAAGTTCTACATCATTCCCAATCAACAATATGTCATCCACATATAGTATTAAGAATGCTACAGAGCTCCCACTCACTTTCTTGTAAATACAAACTTCTCCATAAGTTTGTATAAAACCAAAACTTTTGATTACCTTATCAAAACGTTGATTCCAACTTCGGGATGCTTGCTTCAATCCATAGATGGACCGTTGAAGTTTGCATACCTTGTTAGCATCTTTAGGATCGACAAAACCTTTGGGTTGCATCATATACAACTCTTCATCAATGTCTCCATTGAGGAATGCTGTTTTGACATCCATCTGCCATATCTCATAATCATAATATGCAGCGATTGCTAACATAATCCTCACAGACTTTAGCTTCGCTACTGGTGAGAAAGTCTCATAGTAGTCAACTCCTTGAATTTGTCAAAACCCTTTTGCGACAAGTCGAGCTTTATAGACAGTAACATTACCATCAGCATCTGTTTTCTTCTTGAAAATCCATTTGTTCTCGACAGCCTTCCGGCCATCCGGTAAGTCCACCAAAGTCCATACTTGGTTTTCGTACATGGATCCAATCTCGGATTTCATGGCTTCTTGCCATTTATTGGAATCTGGGCTCATCATCGCTTCCTCATATGTCTCGGGGTCATCGGTGTTGTCCACCAACATGACATTCATAACGGAATCATACCAATCTGGAGTGGTACGAGTTCTCGTTGACCTCCGAGGCTCTGTAGCAACTTCAACCGAAGTTTCATGATCATCATCACTAGCTTCCTCTCTTATTGGTGCAGGAACCACAAGAACTTCTTCCGGTGCTGCGCTACTCGCAATTTCGAGAGAAGGTTCGACAACCTCGTCGAGTTCTACTTTCCTTCTAGTCACTTCTTTCGAGAGAAATTCCTTCTCTAGAAAGGATCCATTCTTGGCAACGAAGATTTTGCCTTCGGATCTATGATAGAAGGTATACCCAATAGTTTCCTTCGGGTATCCTATGAAGACGCATTTTTCCGCTTTGAGTTCAAGCTTGTCCGGCTGTAACTTCTTTACATAGGCTTCGCATCCCCAAACTTTAAGGAACGACAATTTAGGTTTCTTCCCAAACCATAATTCATACGGTGTCGTTTCAACGGATTTAGATGGTGCCCTATTTAAAGTGAATGCGGCTGTTTCTAATGCATAACCCCAAAATGATAGCGGTAAATCTGTAAGTGACATCATAGAACGAACCATATCTAAGAGAGTTCGATTACGACGTTCGGACACACCATTACGCTGTGGTGTTCCCGGCGGTGTCAATTGTGAAAGTATTCCGCATTTCTTCAAATGCTCGCCAAACTCGTAACTTAGATATTCACCTCCACGATCAGAACGTAGAAATTTAATCTTCTTGTTACGTTGATTCTCTACCTCACTTTGAAATTCCTTAAACTTCTCGAAAGTTTCGGACTTATGTTTCATGAAATAGATATACCCATATCTACTCAAGTCATCCGTGAAGGTAAGAACATAACGATAACCACCGCGCGATGCTACACTCATTGGACCACACACATCGGTATGTATGATTTCCAATAAGTCAGTAGCTCGCTCCATCATACCAGAAAATGGAGTCTTAGTCATTTTTCCCATCAGACATGCTTCACATCTTTCAAGTGATTCAAAATCAAGTGATTCAAGAAGTCCATCGGAATGGAGTTTCTTCATACGTTTCACTCCAATGTGACCAAGACGACAGTGCCACATATAGGTCGAATTATCGCTTGATTTCAAACGTTTAGCCTCAATGTTGTTGATATGTGTATTTCCACTATCGAGATTCAATAAGAATAGACCATCTATCAAAGGTGCATGTGCATAAAACATATTACTCATATAAATCGAACAACCATTATTCTCAGACTTAAACAAGTAACCGTCTCGCAATAAACAAGATCCCGATATAATGTTCATGCTCAACGCAGGCACCAAATAACAATTATTTAAGTATAAAACTAATCCCGATGGTAGATGAAGGGGTAGCGTGCCGACCGCGATCACATCAAACTTTGATCCATTTCCCACGCGCATCGTCACCTCGTTCTTCGCTAGCTTCCGTTTATTCTGCAACACCTGTTTCGAGTTACAAATATGAGCAACCGAACCAGTATCAAATACCCAGGCACTACTACGAGTACTAGTGAGATACACATCAATAACATGTATATCAGATATACCTTTCTTCTTGATGTTGCCGTTCTTCAAATCCGCCAAGTACTTTGGGCAATTCCGCTTCCAGTGACCTTCTCCCTTGCAGTAAAAGCACTCAGTATCAGGCTTAGGTCCAGCCTTGGTCTTCTTCGCTGGCGTGGTAACTTTCTTACCACCCTTCTTGAAGTGTCCCTTTTGCTTAGACTTGCCTTTATTGAATTTGGTGGTCTTATTGACCAACAACACTTGGTGCTCTTTCTTGATCTCCACTTCTGCAGATTTCAACATGGCAAAGAGTTCTGGCAATGTCTTATTCATGTTCTGCATGTTGTAGTTCATCACAAAGTTCTTGTAACTTGGTGGTAGTGATTGGAGGACACGGTAAATCCCCAAAGCATTAGGAATCACTATACCCAAGCTTTGAAGTTTGTTTGCGTGCCCAGACATCTTAAGCACATGCTCACTGACGGAGCTGCCTTCTTCCATCTAGCAGTTAAAGAACTTTTCAGAAGCCTCATAGCTTTCAATTGCCGCATGAGTCTCAAAAATCAATTTGAGATCCTCGACAATATCATATGGGTCTGAATCCTCAAACATTTTCTGAAGCTCCGATTCCAAACCATACAAGATAGCACACTGAACTATGGAGTACTGATTCTTCCGAGCGTGGTAAACATTCTTTACTTCATCGGGAGAATCATCTGCAGGTGGGTCACCCAGCGGTGCATCCAGCACATATGTCAAATTACCAGCTGTGAGGACAATCCTCAAATTGCGGAACCAATCCGCGAAGTTGCTTCCATTGTTTTTCAACTTTTCTTTCTCTAGGAACGCATTAAAATTGATGGTAGGGGCTGCCATTGATCTACAACATATTTGCAATAGTTTAGACTAAGTTTATGACAAATTGAGTTCAAATTAATTAATAAGTTAATCTAGGTGAACTCCCACTCAAAAAAACATCCCTCACATTGTTTTAGTGATCACACGAACCAAATCCACTACATCAACACCGATCATCACGATAGTTGATATAGTTTCAATGGCGAACAATCGTCATGTTCATCATATCTACTATATGATTCATGCTTTACCTTTCGGTGATCCGTGTTCCGAGACCATGTCTGTACATGCTAGGCTCGTCAAGATCAAACCTTAGTTTCCGCATGAGCAAATCTGGCTTGCTCACGTTGTATACACTTGCGGAATCTAACACACCCGATCATCACGTGGTGCTTCGAAACAACAAGCTTTAGCAACGGTGCTAACTAAGGGTGAACACTTTATGACTTGAAATTCATGTGCATGAGGGATCATATTATAATGCTACCGTCGTCTACTAAGCAATACAAGGTGCATAAAGGATTAACATCACATGCAATTCATAATATGTGATATGATATGGCCTTTCTTCTTTGTGCTTCCGATCTCCATCTTCTTGCACGAACATGATCTCCATCATCACCGGCATTGCATCAAGGTCAATGACGCTACTCCATGGTTGTCGTCCACCGGCTTCAACTATTACAACTACTTTGAATAGACACGCGGGTCTTAACATAAATTAAAGACAACCATATGGCTCCTGCCGGTTGCCGACTTACAATAAGGAACATTGCATACATCAAATATAATCACAATCATGGCCATATCACATCACTGCACACCCCTGCAAAACAAAGTTAGACGCCTCTACTTTGTTTGCATGTTTTACGTGGTTTGGGGATTTCAATAAGTGTCATTCTAACTTACGAACAAGAACCACAACATTGATACTAGTATTGTTAATCACCCGTTGTAAATTGGATCTTAACTATGCTAGGAGAAACAGGCACCCGCAAAGCCACTTATGCAATACAAGTTGCATGTCAAGCGTGGAGCAAGTCTCATGAATGATGTCATGTAAGGTTAGCCCGGGCCGCTTCATCCCAACATACCGCAAGATGCAAAGTACACAAGAAACAATCGACAATAAAAGCATCAACGCCCACAATGACCATTGTGTTCTACTCGTGCAACAGATATACATATAGACACGGCTCTGATACCACTGTAGGGGTTTCGTAGCATGGAAAACAAAATTTTCTATCGCATACAAACAAACAAGCCAAGATCTATCTACTAGATTGTAGCAACGAGTCGATGGAATAACTTACCCTCGAAGATTCCAAAGTGTTTAACGAGAGCGGATTCTCGTGGGTGATGTAGTCGTACTCTTTCCGATCTCAAGATCGCGTAGACGATCCTTCCGGCGCTGTGTTCCGGCAGCGCTCCCACAGTCGGTCACACGTTCGGTACTCGACGAAGACCTTCCTCTCCCTTGTTCCAGCAGGCAGCGGAGGTTGTAGCACTCTCCTCGCGATTCCGGCAGCACAACGGCGTGGTACCGGAAGTAGAGGGGAGATCCCGCAGGGCTTCGCCTTAAGCCGGAGCGAGTATGGTGGAGTATGAGAGAGTACTATTAGTGGTCTAGGGATTAGACACACCAATTAGAAGGCTCTAAACCGAAGGCTAGGGCAATTAGAAGCTCTAAACCAAAACGGCTCTAAACCGGAGATTAGAGGATAGGAACTTGTGTATCTAGAGGAGGAGGCCCTGCCCCTCCTTTTATAGGTGGGAGGGGGCTGGCGCGCCAGGGGAGGGAGGGGAGTCCCTCCCCAACTCGGCCTGGTGGAGGCGCCGCCGGTTGGAGGAGGGATTCCCTCCCCAACTCGGTTTTGGCCTCCTCTTGCTTGTTTCCCACAGTTTCTTGTTTTAGCCGTTTGACTTTCAAACTGGACATTTGACTTTTCTGTTTTAGGATTCAATTTAATCCTTTATTTGGGACAGCAATAACACTTAGTACATGATGAAATCATTCCAATATGTAATGACACATTCATGTACCCCTCCCCCTCCCGGAGTGCCGGACAATCCGGAACCTTCTAGAACATTCCCGATGAAAACACCGGAACCATTCCCGAACTCCGAAACGGGACTTTCCTTATATGAATCTTATTCTCCGGACCATTCCGGATCACCTCGGGATATCCCGGATCCCATCCGAGACTCCGAACAACATTCGATCTCTTTCTCATAATACCATAACTACTCAAAACAACGTCGAATCCTTAAGTGTGTCTCCCTACGGTTCGTGAATTATGCGGACATGATCGAGACACTTCTCCGAACAATAACCAATAGAGGAATCTGGAAATTTATATGGCTCCCACATATTTCTACGATTACATTGCGATCGAATGAACCACTTACATACGATACCAATTTCCCTTTGTCTCACGATAGTTTACTCATCCGAGGTTATGATCGTCGGTATCTCTGCATACCTAGTTCAACCTCGTTACGATAAGTACTCTTTTCTCGTTCCCGTGATATGTGATCCCTTGTGAGCCAGTCACATGTTTGCAAGCTAATTGGATGACATTCCACCGAGAGGGCCCAGAGTATATCTATCCGTCATATGGATGGACAAATCCCACTCTTGATCCATGTGTCTCAACCAATACTTTCCGAACACTCAATGCCACCTTTATAACCACCCAGTTCCGGTGTGGTGTTTGATGTCATCAAAGCATCCATCCGGTAAAGGTGATATGCATGATCTCATGGTCGAAGGAATTAGGTTACTATGTATCAGAAAGCATATAGCAATTGAACTATTGAAATGACTTGATCTTTATGCTACGCTTATCTATAGGAGTATGTCCACCATATCATTCTCCTAACGATATGATCTTGTTGTTGATAACATCTTAATGTTCATGATAGGGAAACCACAATCATCTATCAACCAACAAGCTAGTGAAGTATAGAGGCTATACTAGGGACTTCAAATTAAGTTTACAAATCACACAAGTATCAATGTTTCCTTGTTAATACTATTATAGCATGAATGTAAACATTCATCATAAACACAAAGATATAATAATAACTACATTTATTATTGCCTCTAGGGCATATCTCCAACACAAAGGTGCGTCACCATCGGTGACGGGAAATCCATCCTCCAAGACATCCACGAGGGCATCTGCGGCAATCACGCAGGCAGCCGCTCCCTTGTCGCCAAAGCTCTACGAGCCAGATTCTACTGGCCAACGGCCATGAGCGATGCAAAGGACATCGTCCGAAGATGCAACGGGTGCCAACGGTTCGCCGATAAACCGCACGCACCCGGGTCAGAGCTTAGACCTATACCTATAGCCCGGCCCTTTGCTTAATGGGGCCTCGACATGATCGGCAAACTGCCAAAGTCCTCGAAAGGGGGGCACGTTTACCTCCTGGTCGCAGTCGATAAATTCACCAAGTGGGTCGAGGCCATGCCGGTTACCAACCAAAAGGGCAAGACCGCCGTCAAGTTCTTCGAGTCCATTGTCTACAGGTTCGGCGTACCGCACAACATCATTACCGACAATGGATCGAATTTCATCTCCAAAGAATTCCAAGACTTCTGCGAAGGCCTCGGGATCAACATCACATACGCCTCCGTGGCTCACCCGCAAACGAACGGGCAGGTCGAAAAGACCAACGACCTAATCGGCGCTGGCATCAAGAAGGGCCTCATGAGCCCACTCGAATGAAAGGCCGGAGCCTGGACGAAAGAGCTGCCATCCGTCCTATGGAGTTTGCGTACTACGCCAAACAGCTCCACCGGCTACACACCGTTCTTCATGGTGCATGGAGCCGAAGCCGTGCTACCAGCCAAAGTACGCCACCAGGCCCCCCGGGTCGTCGCTTACAGCGAAGCCGAATCCACGGCTGCACTCGAAGACGCCGTCGACAGACTTGACGAAGCAAGAGATGTAGCAGCAGCTCGATCAGCGGTGTACCAGCAGAGTCTCCGCAACTACCACAGCCGCTGGTTGCGCCCAAGGTCCTTCATCGAAGGAGACCTCGTCTTGCGACTCAAGCAAGAGCGACCGAAGAAATTCGAGTCACCATGGGAAGGACCCTGCATCATCACCGAGGTCATCCCAGGTGGCGCCTATCGCCTCAAGCACGTGGAGTCTGGAGTCGCATACTCCAACCCATGGAACATCGCGCACTTGCGACGATTATACCCCTAGCTACCTGTAGCACCCCGGAAAAACCCTAACTAGAAAATTGCCTTTTATTTTATTTTTCTACATCATCATAACATCAGCATGCTTATTTTTGAATAAAACTATTTTATAAAAGCCTATCTTGTTTTCCCAAATATCCCCGCCTTATTTCAAAATCAAACTCCTGTCCGTTTGGATATTTTGTTTTGTCTAAAAATCATTTACAAAAGATTTTAAAATGAAACAATATATTAAATAACAAGAATGTTTTATACCGGGGAGGCATTCCAGCCGGTTAGGCCAGAGGCCCAACCGAGCCAGACCACCTACGACCCGGCCCAACTAAACCCTAAAATATCTAAACCTAACCCGAGACCTCTCCAAACCCTAGACCCAACCCTCTAACCAGCTCTCACCCGCCGCCACTCAACCAGTCCCAACCACACGCACGCTCCCATCCCACGCATCCCCTCCCTAACCGCTCCTGGCCCCACCCTTGTCGCATTCTCCTCCATCAACCCCGGGACGAGCGCCGCCCCCCTGGACCGATCCTCGCCGCCAGGACCCCCCTCGCCCTGGCGCCCTGCTCGCCCCGCCTCCCCGTCGCCTACACCCCAAACCCCTCTCTACCTCCTGCGCCGATCCGCGTGCATCGCGCGTCCCCGTCCCCAAGGGTGCCCTCATCTCTCCGCGGCTTCCCCGCCGCCCGACGACGCCCTCGTCTTCCCTAAGCCGTCTGTAGCTCCTATCCATCGCCCTCGTCCCTCTGCACAGGGCCTCTCTGAGCAAGCCACGCCAGCGCTGCCTCTCGCGCGCCGACCCGGGCCTCTCCTCCCGAGCCTGAGCGCTCCCCGTACGGGCCCTCTTCTCCTCTTGCCGGCAGTCCGCCGTCGGCGCCGCCCTGCAACCGGCCAGGACCCGAGCGCCTCTACACTGTCGCTGTGACGTCTCCCTTGCCGCTTGCCGAGCCGCCGCGTCCGGCAGTCTCCCGACCCCATCTGCCAGTCTTGACGCCCGAGGTTGTCGCTACCGCACGGAGGCCAGGCCCCGTCGCTTCTGCAGCGCCATGGTCGCGATGACCCCGTACCCTGCAGTCCCTGTTCTGCCGTGTGTTGGGTCGTTCGTCCCTGTGTAGCTGCCATGATGAAACACTGATGATTGGTGGCTAGCTGATGGTAAGCGATGTTGTGATGATGGTGTTGCACATGTGGGGTATACGTGTGGATGGATGCTTCGAGACTGATAAGATGGTGGAGCCGTGGCCACTTCCTCGGATCAACCTCTCTGCAAGATCTTCCGGGGAGAATCGACCCGAGCAAGTTCTTCTACCATTGTCGTTTGAATCATGCAAAGGCAGATGCCGTTTCGAAGACCCCGACGTCCCGATCCGAAGACCGATCCCGGCGAGACCGAACCCGAACCACATCGCCCCAAGATCTTCGCAACCCAATGTGTGATCCCTTTTCTAAGACCAATATTTTATATAATATATAATATATATCTGTCGCATATAAATTGTTCATTATTGCATTCATATCATGTGGTTTGGGAGCTTTTAGTCGATTCACCTCATAATTAATATGGAGGCCATATGCGGGCGAATCTAGTCTAATATTGGCTCCATTTAAATTTGTGCATCGAATCGATACCATATTTTGCCATGTTAATACAACATTTAAATTGTGGGGTATCTAAACAACATGAACCACCTAAATAATTGTCGGGACCTTGGTTCCGCTTAATTTGCCTATCGCATCACATCTTTGCCATGTCATACATCATGCATGCATCATGCCCGATCTTTTGCCGTAATATTAAATAGTGCATCCGGTGTTTGTGCTAGTGCTTTGCTTCTTCACGGGTTAGGCCGATGAGTTGATGCGAGTGTCGACCCGATCTTCGGGTGAACCTTCGGCAATGTTTTTCAGGCGAGCATTCTCCCTCTTTCTACCTATTTTATCTTTCTAGTCTTTATTTCCTCCTGTTGATATATTGCTATCTGTGTTGCGATGCTCTAGTTTTCGTACCCGTGATATCCCCTTGCAGCCTTATATTGCCTTGGACACATCCTATTACCTGTTGTTTGGTAGATAGTTGGACTTGGGTGTCGTAGTCGCTTGCTCAAGTGCGGTTGCGTGTCATCAAATACCACAGTTGTTGGAAGATTGCCGCATGTTTAATGTTGGAGATGATCATGGATTTAATTATCGTTTAATAACTAAAATTGAAGTAGGTAAATAATGCAGAGGCACAGGTGGGCAATAGATGTTATTTGGTTTTTAACCGTCCACTTGTGTCCCGTAGGACCCCGAGTACTTGATACCTGCCCTTTGAATATTCGCACTACCCGCATGTGGGACCATGAATCCCCCTAGCCAGAGCTTGAGTCATATTTATTTCTTGGGGCCACAAAGTAGTTTGGGGCTTTATTACTATCATGTACTTATGCCATGCCTTACTGCTTTATTTACGATTGCGCGTGGAGCGCCTGTACTGTTTAGGTAAGCAAAGTGTTTTCGCGGTATCAACAAGCCCAGTCACACTTTCGGGTTCCCAGTCGTTTACAGCCATTGACGCAAACCTCTGGGTCCGTTCCGGAGCCGTCCAACTTCGTCACGGGTAGCTTGGTGGGGTGGCCCCCTGAAATTTATATGAATCTTGCAATTGCTCTGTCATGATGCCTCGTTGGGTTTTATTTGGTTTTTCCTGAGGTTGATCGTGCGTGTGTTACTATTTGTACCCCTGCAGGGTAAAACTTTCTGAAAGCCGTGTCCGCGGTTATGGACGACTTGGAGCACAGTATCTCGATCATAGACAACTATAACTAAAGTAGGGCTATAAATTTGACTTTATAATGACTAGTAATCAGCTTCACTATAATGGAATGGCTAAATAAAAGTGCCAACAATTGCTGGTTTGGATTGTCACTTGTTACCATTGTATCTAACTAGTAAGTATTGCAACTACAACAGAATGGATAAATAAAAGTACCAACAACTGCTAGGTTTTGGGATGCCTCATGCTATATGGATCTGACTAGTAAGTACTACAACTACAACGGAATGGTTAACTAAAACTGCCCACTGCTTATTATATCAGGATGACTCATGCTATCTATATTTGAGTAGTAATTGCCGCAACTATAACGGAATGAATAAAACTGCCAACTGTGTGAGTTCCTCGGTTGACTTCCTCGTTTGGTCTCGAGGGGGAAACACCAGGATGGGTATGCTTGGTGATAGTTTCAGGTTGGATCCGAATAGGTCTTTCTTATCCCTATCTGATAGTCGCCAGTTGTATTGAGTATCTATAGGTTGTTTAGTGCATGCTGCGCTGCCGCTTCAGTCCACCATACCTATGTAGGCGAGGACCGCCGAATTCTAGTCTCGCCGTGTACTGGCCTCAGTACTGACCGCTCTCCTTTTTTTCCTTTGCCCTTTGCCGACACCCCTTTTGTTTAAGCAGGTTTGAGATCGACGTCGTTAGCAGGGTTACCCTTCCGGCTTGGCCTGGGAAGGGTTATGGACTCCATTGGTTATTCTTCAGGGCTCTTAGCTCAATTTGCATCTTGTCCGTACTCGGACGCTGTATCGTGTTCAAGGTGATTTGGATCTTTGTATTGTATATCTGTATTCTTGACTCTTTGAGTCATTGTTGTATATATCTGTTCTGTGGGTTCCATCGTGGACTATTGTGTAATGGTATTACTTTGTTTTCCACCCGCACGAAAGTGCCTGGTGGGCACCTTTGAATCGTTTCTATGCGGGTTTGGCAGGAATCGCTGAAACTTGCATAGGGCCGATTCTGAGGGTGTTACACTACCTACCCCTTTAATTTCAATAAGGCTTTTTCAGCCAAGGCTATTCAGCCGAACAATGTACTTACTCCACTACGATATAAATAAAGCTAAGTGTCCCGCCCCAAAATTTAGTTTCGCTATCTGCAACCTTACTTTATGCTACAAACTGTTGGAGATATGCCCTAGAGGAAATAATAAATGTAGTTATTATTATATCTTTGTGTTTATGATAAATGTTTACATTCATGCTATAATAGTATTAACAAGGAAACATTAATACTTGTGTGATTTGTAAACTTAATTTAAAGTCCCTAGTAAAGCCTCTTCATAATACTAGCTTATTGGTTAATAAATGATTGTGGTTTACCTATCATGAACATTGTGATGTTATTAACAACAAGATCATATCGTTAGGAGAATGATATGATGGACATACTCCTATAAATAAGCGTAGCATAAAGATCAAGTCATTCTAATAGTTCAATTGCTATATGCTTTCTGATACATAGTAACCTAATTCCTTCGACCATGAGATCATGCATATCACCATCACCGGAAGGATGCTTTGATGACATCAAACACCACACCGTAACTGGGTGGCTATAAAGGTGGCATTGAGTGTTCGGAAAGTATTGGTTGAGACACATGGATCAAGAGTGGGATTTGTCTATCCATATGACGGATAGATATACTCTGGGCCCTCTCGGTGGAATGTCATCCAATTGGCTTGCAAGCATGTGACTGGTTCACAAGGGATCACATATCACGGGAACGAGAAAAGAGTACTTATCAGTAACGAGGTTGAACTAGGTATGCAGAGATACCGACGATCAAAACCTTGGATAAGTAAACTATCGTGAGACAAAGGGAAATTGGTATCGTATGTAAGTGGTTCATTCGATCGCAAAGTAATCGTAGAAATATGTGGGAGCCATATGAATTTCCAGATTCCTCTATTGGTTATTGTTCGGAGAAGTGTCTCGATCATGTCCGCATAATTCACGAACCGTAGGGAGACACACTTAAGGATTCGACGTTGTTGAGTAGTTATGGAATGATGAGTAAGAGAACGAATGTTGTTTGGAGTCTCGGATGGGATCCGGGATATCACGTGGAGATCCGGAATGGCCCGGAGAATAAGATTCATATAAGGAAAGTCATGTTTCAGGGTTGGAGAATGGTTCCGGTGTTTTCATTGGGAATGTTCTAGAAGGTTCCGGAATGTCCGGCACTCCGGAGAGGAAGGGTACATGAATGTGTCATAACAAGTTGGAATGGTTGCATCATGTACTAGGTGTCATCGCTGAACAAAATAAAGGGTTAAATCAAATCCTAGTTTGAAAAGTCAAACACCAATTTGAAAAGTCAAACGGCTATTTTGTTTGGTGGAGGGAGAGTAGGAAACCTACTTGGGGAGGAAGTCCCTCTCCCTCCACCGCCGGCCTTAGAAGCCGAGTTGGGGAGGGACTCCCCTCCCCTTGGCGCCCCCTCCACCTATATAAGGAGGGGCAGGGCTGCCTCTCCAAAAAAAAACCACACCCCTCTAAACCCTAACCCTAGCCGCCGCCGGCCACCATAGCCGCCGCCGCCCTAGGGCTTGCCCAAGCCGCCGAGTTGGGGCACCCCCTTGCCCTAGCCACCGGCCTATCCTCTTCTCCTTGGTGCGTCTAAACCCTAGATCACCGAGGGCTCTCTCATAGTCCACCATACTCGCTCCGGCTTAAGACGAAGCCCTGCGAGATCTCCTCTCTACTTCCGGTACCACGTTGTCGTGCTGCCGGAATCGCGAGGAGAGTGCTACAACCTCCGCTGCCTACTGGAACAAGGGAGAGGAAGGTCTTCGTCGAGTACCGAACGTGTGACCGACTGCGGAAGCGCCACCGGAACGCAGCGCCGGAAGGATCGTCTACGCGATCTTGAGATCGGCAATAGTACGACTACATCACCCACGAGAATCCGCTCTCGTTAAACACTTTGGAATCTTCGAGGGTGAGTTATTCCATCGACTCGTTGCTACAATCACTACTGTAGAATAGCCTACCAGTGACAGGCTTAAAAGGCCCATTAGTGACAGGCAATACGCCTGTCACTAGTAACGTGTCACTGGTAATAAGTTACTAGTGACAGGCAAGCGCCTGTCACTAATATTTATTTACTAGTGACAGCCATTTAGTTATGCTTGTCACTAATTAGGTTTTACCAATGAATCTTAGTAGCAAATCCTAAACCCTAAACCCTAAACCCTAAACCCTAAACCCTAAACCCTAAACCCTTGGCTAGTATGCCCATTACCAGTAATTTCCTTTAGGAATAAAAAATAATGCAACTACGCATGATAACACAATATGATCACATACATTCATTGATAACAAAATATGATCATAAGTATTACAAAGTGGAATTATCATTGAATTCACAACTTCCTAAACAAGTTTGTTGTCATTTCACAATAACCAACACCTCAAAATCAAATCGTCCAACTCCTGCGAAACGGAAAAGCTTCCGTCATCTACTTCGCATGACTCATCCACTCCAGCTGCTACCTAGAAAAACTTGCATCCCAAACAAACTCTGACATGGAGCATTCGCCGATTTAGGCAGCAGACCAACATGCGTTTATTAGCGGCAGCTAGACATCATATTAGTTCACCTTACAGCATGCGCACGACCCCCCCTAACTTGAGCTTTTCAATATTCATCTGCATGGGGCGGAAAATAGAAAACTTATTTAGTAATAGAACACTTAGCTGCTGCCAAGTATGACGATAAAAGAAAGTTTCAGTACTATAAGAAAAAACTTAGATGCTAATTTGATAGATACAACAAGATTACCAAAGCACAACCATCTACCAAAATTAACACCTAGGAGAATGCATCATTTACAAAGAGAGAGACCAAACAGACCCTTAAGAAATGATGCTTGGAGACTTGGGGCTAATAGGTGGGGCTAAAAACGAATCATATGAATTTCACACAGAAGATGTTCTATTTATTGATCTTACGTAAAAACAGATCCATAAAAAATGAAGATAATGCTAAGAAAGAACTCAGAAGTTCAACAGATCACCAAATCGCTATCATCACAGTGTAGGCAGACACACTCTTCAGCAATGAAGCAAAGATATAATCCATAAAAGAACAAATATTCAAATAACAAAGAAACAAACTGAAAACGGAAGATAGAAGTGGTGGCCACAATTTTCAAAGGTCTTTAATCAACAGATTCTATTTCTAGGATTCATGGTATTTTAGATCCAACTTATATTGGAAAGGAAATAGTAGTATTCATGCCGCTAAGTTACTGGTAATTCTAGCTAAGCACAGCCAAAAAGAAATATGCAATCGGGTTTGACAGGATTCTGAATATAAGGAATTAGCTACCGTACAAAGCTGATACATACATAGAGTATGCCCAAAATTTTAAGACCAACTGATTGCCGTATCCAACAACAAAAATTGGTGGGCCACTATTTTACACATCAAGAATTCAGCAATAGGAGAAATGACAACAGTGGTAACAAAACAAAGAACTATAAGTTTTACTATACGAACCGTTCAAGTGACTAAGAATAATATGAAGCTTTCATGAAACACCGGTACATAATAGTTTTTGTTACTACGTATATGACTATAGAATTTAACCATGTTGCATGTCCTAATATATAACTCATTTAACCCTGTCTCTTTGGTCATGCCATTCATGAAACAAAAATACATGAGTAGCTCTCTGCAACTAACAAGTGAAGCTCTGATTTCAGAAAGAAAAAAAAGAAAAAACAATACAGAGTCTATCTTCTTATTCCAGACAACAAAGGAGAAACTGCTACCTTTTTTGATCGAACTGGACTTGTCCTCAAAGTGAACTAGTCAAATAAGAGGTAGCATGCCTTCAGACCAGAGCATCAATGGAGGGAGGGCATCAAGAATGGGCGCGAGGCCGCTCGTGTGGGAGGGAAGCGGGGAAGAGCGCGGGAGGACGTTGTAGGTGCGGCGGGCGGCTTCGATTCCGTAGGTGAGTCAGGCCGCTTCAATTCCCTAGGTTAGACCGGCGGTGGTGATGCGGCGGGTTGGGGCGAGTGGATCGTAGGTGAGGCCGGCGGCAGCGCAATAGCGGGTTAAGGGCTTAAGGCGGGATGGATCAGAGGTAAGGCCGGTGGCTGCCGGGTCGTAGCAGGTTGGGGCAGTTGGATCATAGGCCTCCTCCTAAGATCTAAATCTGATTGATGGTGATAAACGGGGAAGAGGAGCAGAATAATAAACGGGGAGTAGGAACAGAAAATAGGGGAGGGGCGATGGCTTCGCGCGGGATAAGATCGTGGCCTCGTGGGGCCTGGAAATATTTTTGGCGAACGACGGGCCGGACCGTAGGAAATATACGGCCGAAAATTTGAAAAATGGAGTGAAATATACTTTTCTAGTGAAGGGGAAAAGGTAGTACTAATATTTTCGAGATAAACATGTGAATGTTGAATTTTCAATAATTCTGATTCGTGGTTATGCCCCATATATCTAACTCGGTGATCTGCATGCTTGCTCGGTTGGGTTGCAACCGTCTTTAATAAGTTTTCAGAAAATAGCACACGCATATTATAATGAAGCTTCAATAAGTGCGGTTGACAAGATTGTAGATACGTTCGTCACTAAGAAAATTTTCCTTTTAGCCAACCTCGACGAAAAAAACTTGTGACGGGCACATTTTGAGATTGTCACTGCTGATAGTGTTACCAGTGACAGACGTATATAGACGCCTGTCACAAAGTAAATTTTTTATCCAGCTGGTACTCAAAAAAAATACTAGTGACAGTCATATTTTTACGCCTGTCACTAGTGTTGTATACTAGTGACAGGCTTATTCTTGTCTGTCGCTAGTAATACTTACTAGTGACGGGCACGATTTTGACTGTCACTAACCACCTGGCATCTATATGCCTTTCTGCAGTAGTGAATCTAGTAGATAGATCTTGGCTTGTTTGTTTGTATGCGGTAGAAATTTTTTGTTTCCATGCTACGAACCCCTACAGTGGTATCAGAGTCGTGTCTATATATAGATCTGTTGCACGAGTAGAACACAATGGTCATTGTGGGCGGTGGTGCTTTTATTATCAATTGCTTCTTGTGTACTTTGCATCTTGCGATATGATGGAATGAAGCGGCCCGGGCTAACCTTACATGACATCGTTCATGAGACTTGCTCCACGCTCAACATGCAACTTGTATTGCATAAGTGGCTTTGCGGGTGACTGTCTCTCCCATTATAGTATAGATCCAATTTACAACGGGCACTTTATAGTTCAAACATCAACGTTGTGGTTCTTGTTCGTAAGTTAGATCGACACTTATTGAAAGCCCCAAACCACGTAAAACATGCAAAGAAATTAGAGGCGTCTAACTTTGTTTTGCAGGGGTGTGCTGTGACGTGATATGGCCATGATTGTGATTATATTTGATGTATGCAATGTTTCTTATTGTAAGTTGGCAACCGACAGGAGCCATATGGTTGTCTTTAATTTCTGTTAAGACCCGCGTGTCTATTCAAAGTAGTTGTAATAGTTGAAGCTGGTGGACGACAACCATGGAGAAGCGTCATTGACCTTGATGCAATGCCGGTGATGATGGAGATCATGTTCGTGCTTGAAGATGGAGATCGGAAGCACAAAGAAGAAATGCCATATCATATCACATATTATGAATTGCATGTGATGTTAATCCTTTATGCATCTTGTATTGCTTAGTTAACGACGGTAGCATTATAAGATGATCCCTCATGCACATGAATATCAAGTTCTTAAGTGTTCATCCTTAGTAAGCACCGTTGATAAAGCTTGTTGTTTTGAAGAACCACGTGATGATCGGGTGTGTTAGATTCCGCAAGTGTATACAACGTGAGCAAGCCAAATTTGCTCATGTAGAAGCTAAGGTTTGATCTTGACGAGCCTAGCATGTACATACATGGTCTCGGAACACGGATCACCGAAAGGTAAAGCATGAATCATATAGTAGATATGATGAACATGTCGATTGTTCGCCATTGAAACTATATCAACTCCCGTGATGATCGGTGTTGATGTGGTGGATTTGGTTCGTGTGATCACTAAAACAATGTGAGGGATATTGTTTTGAGTGGGAGTTCACCTAGATTAATTTAACTATTAATTTGAACTCAATTTGTCATAAACTTAGTCTAAACTATTGCAAATATGTTGTAGATCAATGGAAGCCCCTACCATCAATTTTAATGCGTTCCTAGAGAAAGAAAAGTTGAAAAACAATGGAAGCAACTTCGCGGATTGGTTCCGCAATTTGAGGATTGTCCTCAATGCTGGTAATTTGACCTATGTGCTCGATGCACCGCTGGGTGACCCGCCTGCAGCTGATGCTACCGATGAAGTAAAGAATGTTTACCTCGCTCGGAAGAATCAATACTCCACAGTTCAGTGTGCTGTCTTGTATGGTTTAGAATCGGAGCTTCAAAAAAGGTTTGAGAATTCAGACCAACATGATATTGTCCGTGACCTCAAATTGATCTTTGAGACTCACGCGACAGTTGAGAGCTATGAGGCTTCTGAAAAGTTCTTTAACTGCAAGATGGAAGAGGGCAGCTCCGTCAGTGAGCATGTGCTTAAGATGTCTGGGCACGCAAACAAACTTCAAAGCTTGGGTATAGTGATTCCTAATGCTTTGGGGATTTACCGTGTCCTCCAATCACTACCACCAAGTTACAAGAACTTTGTGATGAACTACAATATGCAAAGCATGAACAAGAAGTTGCCAGAACTCTTCTCCATGTTAAAATCTGCAGAAGTGGAGATCAAGAAAGAGTACCAAGTGTTGATGGTCAATAAGACCACCAAATTCAAGAAAGGCAAGTCTAAGAAAAAGGGACACTTTAAGAAGGGTGGTAAGAAAGTTACCGCACCGATGAAGAAGACCAAGGCTGGACCTAAACCTGATACAGAGTGCTTTTACTCCAAGGGAGAAGGTCACTGGAAGCGGAATTGCCCAAAGTACTTGGCGGATTTGAAGAATGGCAACATCAAGAAGAAAGGTATATCCGATATACATGTTATTGATGTGTATCTCACTAGTACTCGTAGTAGTGCCTGGGTATTTGATACTGGTTCGGTTGCTCATATTTGTAACTCGAAACAGGTGCTGCAGAATAAACGGAAGCTAGCGAAGAACGAGGTGACGATGCGCGTGGGAAACGGATCAAAGGTTGATGTGATCGCGGTCGGCACGCTACCTCTTCATCTACCATCGGGATTAGTTTTATACTTAAATAATTGTTATTTGGTGCCTGCGTTGAGCATGAACATTATATCGGGATCTTGTTTATTGCGAGACGGTTACTTGTTTAAGTCCGAGAATAATGGTTGTTCGATTTATATGAGTAATATGTTTTATGCACATGCACCTTTGATAGATGGTCTATTCTTATTGAATCTCGATAGTGGAAATACACATATCAACAACATTGAGGCTAAACGTTTGAAATCAAGCGATAATTCGACCTATATGTGGCACTGTCGTCTTGGTCACATTGGAGTGAAACGTATGAAGAAACTCCATTCCGATGGACTTCTTGAATCACTTGATTTTGAATCACTTGAAAGATGCGAAGCATGTCTGATGGGAAAAATGACTAAGACTCCATTTTCTGGTATGATGGAGCGAGCTACTGACTTATTGGAAATCATACATACCGATGTGTGTGGTCCAATGAGTGTAGCATCGCGCGGTGGTTATCGTTATGTTCTTACCTTCACGGATGACTTGAGTAGATATGGGTATATCTATTTCATGAAACATAAGTCCGAAACTTTCGAGAAGTTTAAGGAATTTCAAAGTGAGGTAGAGAATCAACGTAACAAGAAGATTAAATTTCTACGTTCTGATCGTGGAGGTGAATATCTAAGTTACGAGTTTGGCGAGCATTTGAAGAAATGCGGAATACTTTCACAATTGACACCGCCGGGAACACCACAGCGTAATGGTGTGTCCGAACGTCGTAATCGAACTCTCTTAGATATGGTTCGTTCTATGATGTCACTTACAGATTTACCGCTATCATTTTGGGGTTATGCATTAGAAACAGCCACATTCACTTTAAATAGGGCACCATCTAAATCCGTTGAAACGACACCGTATGAATTATGGTTTGGGAAGAAACCTAAATTGTCGTTCCTTAAAGTTTGGGGATGCGAAGCCTATGTAAAGAAGTTACAGCCGGACAAGCTTGAACTCAAAGCGGAAAAATGCGTCTTCATAGGATACCCGAAGGAAACTATTGGGTATACCTTCTATCATAGATCCGAAGGCAAAATCTTCGTTGCCAAGAATGGATCCTTTCTAGAGAAGGAATTTCTCTCGAAAGAAGTGACTAGAAGGAAAGTAGAACTCGACGAGGTTGTCGAACCTTCTCTCGAAATTGCGACTAGCGCAGCACCGGAAGAAGTTCCTGTGGTTCCTGCACCAATAAGAGAGGAAGCTAGTGATGATGATCATGAAACTTTGGTTGAAGTTGCTACAGAGCCTCGGAGGTCAACGAGAACTCGTACCACTCCAGATTGGTATGATTCCGTTATGAATGTCATGTTGGTGGACAACACCGATGACCCCGAGACATATGAGGAAGCGATGATGAGCCCAGATTCCAATAAATGGCAAGAAGCCATGAAATCCGAGATTGGATCCATGTACGAAAACCAAGTATGGACTTTGGTGGACTTACCGGATGGCCGGAAGGCTGTCGAGAATAAATGGATTTTCAAGAAGAAAACAGATGCTGATGGTAATATTACTATCTATAAAGCTCGACTTGTCGCAAAAGGGTTTCGACAAATTCAAGGAGTTGACTACGATGAGACTTTCTCACCTGTAGCGAAGCTTAAGTCTGTGAGGATTATGTTACCAATCACTGCATATTATGATTATGAGATATGGCAGATGGATGTCAAAACAGCGTTCCTCAATTGAGACATTGATGAAGAGTTGTATATGATGCAACCCAAAGGTTTTGTCGATCCTAAAGATGCTAACAAGGTATGCAAACTTCAACGGTCCATTTATGGATTGAAGCAAGCATCCCGAAGTTGAAATCAACGTTTTGATAAGGTGATCAAAAGTTTTGGTTTTATACAAACTTATGGAGAAGCTTGTATTTACAAAAAAGTGAGTGGGAGCTCTGTAGCATTCTTAATACTATATGTAGATGACATATTGTTGATTGGGAATGATGTAGACCTTCTTAATAGTGTCAAGGAATATTTGAATAATAGTTTTTCAATGAAAGATCTTGGCGAAGCAGCTTACATATTAGGCATAGAGATTTATAGAGATAGATCGAGATGCCTAATATCATTGGCACAAAGTACATATTTGGACAAAGTTCTAAAGAGGTTTGGAATGGAAGATAGCAAGAAAGGGTTCTTGCCCATGTTTCCCAATACGACCTTGAGTAAAACTCAAAGTCTAACAACGACAGAAGATAGAGAGAGGATGAGTAAGACTCCCTATGCCTCAGCCATAGGATCTCTAATGTATGACATGCTATGTACTAGACCCGACATTGAATATGCTGTTAGTTTGACTAGCAGATATCAAAGTGATCCAGGAGTGGATCATTGAACAGCGGTCAAAAACATCCTTAAGTATTTGAGAAGAACTAAGGATATGGTTCTTTCTTATGGAGGTGATGAACAACGCGTTGTTAATGGTTACACCTATGCTAGTTGGAACACCGACCCGGATGATTCTAAATCACAATCCGGATACTTATTTATTTTGAATGGTGCAACAGTTAGCTGGAGGAGTGCAAAGCAAAGCGTTGTGGCGAGATCTTCAACTGAATCAGAATACATGGCTGCTTCAGAGGCTTCACAAGAAGCGATATGGATGAAAGAGTTCATTATAGAGCTCGGTGTGGTTCCAAGTGCGTTGGACCCAATGTCTATCTACTGTGATAACATGGGCGCCATAGCCAATGCGCAAGAACCAAGGTCACACAAGAAGCTGAAGCACATCAAGCTACGTTTCCACGCTATTCGAGAACATGTCCAAGATGGTGACATCAAGATTTGCAAAGTAAACACAGATCTGAATGTGGCGGATCCGTTGACTAAACCTCTCCCGAGGGCAAAACATGACCAACACAAACTACCATGGGTGTTCGGTATATTACCATGTAATCTAGATTAGTTGACTCTAGTGCAAGTGGGAGACTGTTGGAGATGTGCCCTAGAGGCAATAATAAATGTAGTTATTATTATATCTTTGTGTTTATGATAAATGTTTACATTCATGCTATAATAGTATTAACAAGGAAACATTAATACTTGTGTGATCTGTAAACTTAATTTGAAGTCCCTAGTAAAGCCTCTTCATAATACTAGCTTGTTGGTTAATAAATGATTGTGGTTTCCCTACCATGAACATTGAGATGTTATTAACAACAAGATCATATCGTTAGGAGAATGATATGATGGACATACTCCTATAGATAAGCGTAGCATAAAGATCAAGTCATTTTAATAGTTCAATTGCTATATGATTTCTGATACATAGTAACCTAATTACTTCGACCATGAGATCATGCATATCACCATCACCGTAAGGATACTTTGATGACATCAAACACCACATCGTAACTGGGTGGCTATAAAGGTGGCATTGACTATTCGGAAAGTATTGGTTGAGACACATGGATCAAGAGTGGGATTTGTCCATCCATATGACGGATAGATATACTCTGGGCCCTCTCGGTGGAATGTCATCCTATTGGCTTGCAAGCATGTGACTGGTTCACAAGGGATCACATATCACGGGAATGAGAAAAGAGTACTTATCAGTAACAAGGTTGAACTAGGTATGTAGAGATACCTACGATCAAAACCTCGGATAAGTAAAATATCGTGAGACAAAGGGAAATTGGTATCGTATGTATGTGGTTCATTCTACTGCAAAGTAATCGTAGAAATATGTGGGAGCCATATGAATTTCCAGATTCCTCTATTGGTTATTGTTCGGAGAAGTGTCTCGATCATGTCTGCATAATTCACGAACCGTAGGGAGACAC
The DNA here is from genome assembly GCA_910589765.1 of Avena atlantica. NCBI lineage: Eukaryota > Viridiplantae > Streptophyta > Magnoliopsida > Poales > Poaceae > Avena > Avena atlantica. The sequence continues at coordinate 64,761,694 of OU342735.1, forward strand.
ACTTAAGGATTCAACGTTGTTGAGTAGTTATGGAATGATGAGTAAGAGACCGAATGTTGTTCGGAGTCTCGGATGGGATCCGGGATATCACAAGGAGATCCGGAATGGTCCGGAGAATAAGATTCATATAAGGAAAGTCATGTTTCGGGGTTAGAGAATGGTTCCGGTGTTTTCATCGGGAATGTTCTAGAAGGTTCCGGAATGTCCGGCACTCCGGAGAGGAAGGGTACATGAATGTGTCATAACAAGTTGGAATGGTTGCATCATGTACTAGGTGTCATCGTGTAGAGGTCTCAACCTAATAAGGTAGATCCCTCCTGTGTTTTACAATGCTAGTCCCTGGATCATTAGCTAGCATCCACAGTTAAGATGTAATATCAAGATACAAAGGTCATAACATAACTTTATAACCAGAAATAATATAATTTTATTACATCATACATAGCTCATTGGGCTATTACATTACATTGCAGCGGAATAATAATAATCATGGGGTCCTTCGTCTTCAAAGTGCCACAGGCAGATGTTGGTTGTAGACTTTGTAATCCTAATCAAACAATCTTCACTAAAATCAATCAAACCTGCAACATACAAGTTACAGCCACAAGGGTCAATACATTTGAATTGTATTGGCAAGTTTCACTACTTTGTATATTATGAGTGGATCCTATCAATACATGCATATTTGGCTAAGAAGAGTTTAAGGCTTATTTGCATAAAGCAACTTTTATCCTATCTTTTCAAAATGGTTTTGGTCCTTTGTCAAATCCTTTTTCCAAGTTCCTTGAACTCCTTGGTAGAAACTCAAGTGTTCAAGTCCTTGTCAAAAATCCCTTGAGCCACTTGGTAACCCCAAGTGCAACAAGTTTAATAAAATCTCATGAGTTCCTTGGTGACCCCAAGTACATCATGCTCTTGAGCACCTTGGTAACCCCAAGTGCAACAAGCTTAACAAAAACTCTTTGAATTCCTTGGTACCCCCAAGTGCATTAAGTTTTTATATTAGAAGTTGGAATGTCGAGATCTCCCATGGTTCAAACTTTAGTTGCTCAGTATTGTCCATAACCGGGGACACGGCTAAGTACTTAGATTTTATTAACTTCTACAGAAGGAGTACACTTTACCCACATGACACAATCCCATCTTGTTGACACCAGTGGCCTACTGGATTAGTTCTCACCAAGATGGAGTACCGGCAGACTGAGAGTGTGACGAAGTCTTTCCAAAAGGTCCTCCCATACATCATTGCTAGCTTGTCTTCAGCCCCCATGAAGCATTCCAGATCCCCATGTCCGGTAACTAAAGACAATGTATGGGTCTTCCTAATGTAGTTGACTAAGCCAGAGCCATAATAGCATGTGGTTGCACACGAAAGCCACAATTGGAGAAACATGTTCAATCTCTAAGTTTCCTAGGTGGTTTTCATTTGGAGCACAACACAAAGTGATTTCCATAGACATGGTTCCCTTTTGTTGTCACCTTCTCCAAAACATAAAGTGTCCACCACCTAGGTGGTTCATTGAGTCCTTGTTTTATTATGTAAAACACAAGTCCTTTTCTCAACCTTTGTAAAATCTCAACATGTATCTCTTTTCAAATCATAGCATGGCTAAGCATGTACAACTTCAATATTTTTACTAAGGAGTGTATAGGGAATCCTATTAGGATTAGCATAGCATAAGTATAAAACATTTTCATGCATGTTTACAAAATCCACTAAGTATAATGAAAATAGTAGGATTTTTGTATGATAGTGTAACTTGCCTTTTTGGTAGGGAATGAGAGTTTACTCCTTGATCTTGCTAGTCTCACACTTTGCTAATTCCACTACAATCAATCAAACAAGCATAGTATCAAGTAGCATTCCAAACCAATATTCAAACAATATTTCACACACACCAAGCAATGGATTCTAAGTCATGCATGGGAACATGCTTAAGATGGTTTTATTCACAAGGAAGGTATCCACTAGGCTTTTAACTTTGTAAGGTCCACATTGGTCATTTACCAAGATGGCAAAGTTATTTGCAAAAAGCTTTTAGTCCATAAACCATTTTAAAATCCAAACATTATTTCATGTGGTGAAAATATTTTTATCAAAGCAAAACCTTATGTTTTTCATCAAGTGAGTTGCCATTTTCAAAGCTTGGTGTTTTGGATCAGTAGGTTTGGTTCAAACATTTTCCCAAAGTTTTCTTTGCAAAAACATTCTCATGATAAAATCAATAATTTTATTTGGCTAGAAAATGGCTAAGTCAAATAATTCAATTCAATTTTTACCAAAATCATTTTTAACACTATGGGTTGGTTCCTAGGGTCAGTAAGGTCACAACATACCAATTTGCAAAAAGATCTAACCCTAAAATCCATTTTAATCATTTTTCCTACTCTAAATAAGCTCATATATGAATCTGCAAAAACAAGCAAATAAACAGATACTATTTTCCAAACTAAGGCCATGGTTGTTTAGGTATTGCTCTCCTGAATCCAACGACATAAAATTTGCAATTTTTGGACGTGTAGATCTCAAGTTATAAGGGTTTGAAGTTTGCAATTAAATCAGATTCAAATCTGTTTTTAGTTTTAAACCTGGCCACGCGTCGTGTTCCTATTGGTCCATACCGTTTCGGTTGGATCGCGGCTGTGGGGCGTTGGATCTAGTTAGATCGAGTGGCCCAGAGGACATACCCCTTCGACGATAAGTTATCTAATCGCGGCCGCTAAATCTGGATCGAACGATACTGGCGAATTTGACCTAAAGTGGGCGGCGTTGACGGCGGCGCTCTGGCGGCAGCGCTCAGGCGGGGTGGTCGCCGGTGATTCAGGACGCAAGGAAGAAGAGGAGAAGGCTCACCGAGATCGCAGGGTCATGGTGACGCTCGTCGTGCTGTTAGTTTGACAAGGGGAGCTCGGGTACTGCGGCAATTGCTCGCCGGAGTTCCTGCTGGCGTCGGTTGCGCGTGGTCGTGGTCGTAGTCGACTCTGTGGTTCACCCCGATGCAAAACGAGGGCACAGTTAGGAGCGTAAGATCAAGGCAGAGCTGTGTGCGTGATCGAGAGGGCGCGGGGCGGTCGGATTCTACCTGTGGGGCTCGTCGAAGAAGAATCAGACACGGCGGTGCTTGAAGCTTGACGAAGGCGACATTCAGGGACGCCCGCAGATGAATGGAGGGTATAGGGAGAAGCGTCTAAGAGTGGAGGAGGTGTGTGCCAGGTCGAGGAGGCTCGGGGCGTTGCGGTGTTGGCCGGAATCGGAGATAGAAGCTTGTCGGAGCAGCGGCGGTGCAGGAGTGATTGGCGACAGCCTAGGGGCAGAGAGAGGGAGTGGTCTGGGGAAAAGGAGGGGGAGACGCTGGGGTTTTAACGAGCACAGTCAAAGCGAGGTAAAGGCGCGGCGTTATGGCGAATTGATCGCGCGGAATCACAGCAGGTAACGGTGGTCGAGAGAGGAAGAAGGAGTCGCGTGGGTGGGGAGGAAGAACAGTGGAGGTGGGTCTACCTGTCAGTGGGGAAAGAAAACGAGGAGGAGGTCCACCTGTCATACTCTGCGCGGGTCTGTTAGTGGGTGAGAACCGTTTTCTTGCGGGGTGATGAAACTGGGCTGGTGCTGGGCCTATTGGGCTGCCTGGGTTGGGTTGCTGTTGTTTTTTTTTTGTACAGAAACATTTTTCTTTTCCATTTCTATTTACTGATTTGAAATTCACTTCACAATTCAAACAATCATTCAAATAATTCAAACAATCACCACACTTGTAATAAGTTTTTGGTTCTGTTTATCAATCATAAACTAGAGTCCAAACTGAAATAATATTTTTAAATCTTTTTAGATTCCATCTATTAACTAAATAAAATGGACCATGGTTTATTAATCAAATAGGGTTTGATATAATTAATAAAATCTCCAATTAAAATCCAAATATTTTTCAAACCAAATCAGTAGGTTTTATTTGAAAATATAAGATTCTTGAAATACTTGTTTAAAATGAAATAACATTTTATTTTAGGATCCATTTAATAATTAAATAAAATAGACTTTCATTATTAAATCCAATAGGATTTTCCTTATTGAGATATTTATTTTGAAATCTAAAATAAAGTCAAAACTCTCTAGTAGGTTTTATTTGTGAATAACAAATATTTAGAAAACTTACTTCAAATAATTTTAATAAGTTTTGATGTTTCAATTAAATTGGTAAAACTTTTTATTTAGACAAAGTTGGATATTAAACCCTTATTAATTTATTTAAACAAATCCTTGCTAATAAAATGTTTTAATTCAAAAGCTTGGCCAAGGATTAATTTGGTTTTATAAAATAATCTTTATTTATAAATCCACCTTTTTCTTTTGAAAACCAAATCCTTTTTATTAAAGATCCAAAATAGTAATTTCCAAAATATTTTATTTTCCTTTATTAAATGTTTATCTTTATAAATTCCTTTAGGATTTTATTTAATTCAAATGGGTTTGAAGTTCCATTTTAATTCAAAAAGTTTTCTTCTGGCTCTGAAAATCAAACAAAGTTTTATTTTATTCATTTATTTTCACATTACAAGATTTGGAAAATCTTGGGATGTGACAGGCTACCACCCTTAAAATAAATCTCGTCCCGAGATTTGGGGAGGCTAGGGTTACACGCAAGTTCAAACAACTAGGGTACTACCACCCTTAAAAAGTTTCAAACAAAATTACATATTGTCCTTCTTGGGATCCTGGGAAAAATTCTTCATGGCAAACATTTGCATGATTTCCTTGGTTTCTATACTTGACTCATGGGCCAAGATTGAGTTTCTCCATAGGCTTGTTGAACTTGTTCTTCATTCTTTCTGGACAGTTGCTCGCATAGTGTCCTGGGTTCTTGCAGTTGAAGCAATGAATGTCCTTGAGTTCTTTACGTGGCTCTTGTGGACAAGTGGCTACATAATGGCCTGGTTCTTTGCAGTTGTTGCACCACACTTGGTCAATCTCTTTATTCTTCTTGTTCTCTGGGCATCCACTGGAGTAGTGTCCCATTTCCTTACATCTACGACATTGTGCAAGGCTCATGTCTTGCTTTTGTTTCTTAAATTTCTTTAGTCCTTTGAATTGGGTTGTCTTGTTAGGAGGTATAAGTGGTCCTTTTCCTTTGGTAGACTTAGATCCTTCTTGTTTCCTTTGTTCCACCATGGCATAGATGGAACATTGCTCAGGAGTATGATCACTTCCTTCAAAAAGGTAACAAGTAGCTTGAGAGGTGGGGCAGTGTCCAACAGGATGATCTTCTTCACAATTGGGGCATTGTCCTTCATGCTCCTTGGAAGTATGATCCTTGTCTCCACATATAGTGCAAGCTGGGGCTCCATCTAGAATAACATTCTTGTCAGCCTTGTTATTATAAATTGCTTTGGGGTAGTTTTCCTCCATGCTGATCATTTGATTAGTCACTTTAAGCATCAGTTGGGATTGCTCTTCCAAAAACTTTTGTAGTGCTGGATCTTTATCACTATTGTTGACTATGAACTGAGCTGTCAGTTGATTCAACTGATGTTGGGTTGCTATGAGCTCCTTCATACTGTCAGCTTGTTTGGTGTTGGTGTCATCAACCTTGGAGTCCTTTGGAGTAGTCATCTGTTTGGGTTGAAGGAAGATTAGAATATGCAAGATATTTCTAAGGACTTGATTCTAATCACACACATCACAATTCACACAAACAATGTGCATGCAATTACAAACAAACATTTCACTCAAACAAGGTTCAAGCACATACTTAGGCAACAAAATATTTTTGTTACACCACATAAGTTGGTGGTTTTGACTTAACTAGATTATGGTGGTCCATCTATATGGTTTACTTGTGATTTTCTTCCTTCATGATTCTTCTTGTATGGGATCATGGTTTCTTTGAGAAAAGCTCTTGGTCACAATACCTCAAAGTTGTTGATGGCTTCTTCTTATTTTGCATTCCCTCAGTCTCTAAATCTTAAGCAAGATTTCCTTGTTTCACTTGTAGTCCTTGGTGATATCCATATTGGAAGTCCTTGGTGAATATGCTGAAGATGTTGAAGTCATTAGAGTTAAAGATGTTGAAATCATTAGAGTTGAAGAAATTGAAGAAGTCCTTTGCATATGGTGTAGTCTTTGGTCATGGGGTTGGCTTTTCCATCAAGTTGAAGTAGAAGAGGTGTAGAATTAAACCAAAATGGTTGAGGAAAGAGTTTACAAGTATTTTGTAAATAAGTTTTGGAACAAGTATAACTCCTATTTTTCTAAGCGTTTTTGTCCAATCCTAGGGTTTACAAATCCTACAGGCAACACAATGCTCTGATACCATCTGTAGAGGTCTCAACCTAATAAGGTAGATCCCTCCTGTGTTTTACAATGCTAGTCCCTGGATCATTAGCTAGCATCCACAGTTAAGATGTAATATCAAGATACAAAGGTCATAACATAACTTTATAACCAGAAATAATATAATTTTATTACATCATACATAGCTCATTGGGCTATTACATTACATTGCAGCGGAATAATAATAATCATGGGGTCCTTCGTCTTCAAAGTGCCACAGGCAGATGTTGGTTGTAGACTTTGTAATCCTAATCAAACAATCTTCACTAAAATCAATCAAACCTGCAACATACAAGTTACAGCCACAAGGGTCAATACATTTGAATTGTATTGGCAAGTTTCACTACTTTGTATATTATGAGTGGATCCTATCAATACATGCATATTTGGCTAAGAAGAGTTTAAGGCTTATTTGCATAAAGCAACTTTTATCCTATCTTTTCAAAATGGTTTTGGTCCTTTGTCAAATCCTTTTTCCAAGTTCCTTGAACTCCTTGGTAGAAACTCAAGTGTTCAAGTCCTTGTCAAAAATCCCTTGAGCCACTTGGTAACCCCAAGTGCAACAAGTTTAATGAAATCTCATAAGTTCCTTGGTGACCCCAAGTACATCATGCTCTTGAGCACCTTGGTAACCCCAAGTGCAACAAGCTTAACAAAAACTCTTTGAATTCCTTGGTACCCCCAAGTGCATCAAGTTTTTATATTAGAAGTTGGAATGTCGAGATCTCCCATGGTTCAAACTTTAGTTGCTCAGTATTGTCCATAACCGGGGACACGGCTAAGTACTTAGATTTTATTAACTTATGCAGAAGGAGTACACTTTACCCACATGACACAATCCCATCTTGTTGCCACCAGTGGCCTACTGGATTAGTGCTCACCAAGATGGAGTACCGACAGACTGAGAGTGTGACGAAGTCTTTCCAAAAGGTCCTCCCATACATCATTGCTAGCTTGTCTTCAGCCCCCATGAAGCATTCCAGATCCCCATGTCCGGTAACTAAAGACAATGTATGGGTCTTCCTAATGTAGTTGACTAAGCTAGAGCCATAATAGCATGTGGTTGCACACGAAAGCCACAATTGGAGAAACATGTTCAATCTCTAAGTTTCCTAGGTGGTTTTCATTTGGAGCACAACACAAAGTGATTGCCATAGACATGGTTCCCTTTTGTTGTCACCTTCTCCAAAACATAAAGTGTCCACCACCTAGGTGGTTCATTGAGTCCTTGTTTTATTATGTAAAACACTGGTCCTTTTCTCAACCTTTGTAAAATCTCAACATGTATCTCTTTTCAAATCATAGCATGGCTAAGCATGTACAACTTCAATATTTTTACTAAGGAGTGTATAGGGAATCCTATTAGGATTAGCATAGCATAAGTTTAAAACATTTTCATGCATGTTTACAAAATCCACTAAGTATAATGAAAATAGTAGGATTTTTGTATGATAGTGTAACTTGCCTTTTTGGTAGGGAATGAGAGTTTACTCCTTGATCTTGCTAGTCTCACACTTTGCTAATTCCACTACAATCAATCAAACAAGCATAGTATCAAGTAGCATTCCAAACCAATATTCAAACAATATTTCACACACACCAAGCAATGGATTCTAAGTCATGCATGGGAACATGCTTAAGATGGTTTTATTCACAAGGAATGTATCCACTAGGCTTTTAACTTTGTAAGGTCCACATTGGTCATTTACCAAGATGGCAAAGTTATTTGCAAAAAGCTTTTAGTCCATAAACCATTTTAAAATCCAAACATTATTTCATGTGGTGAAAATATTTTTATCAAAGCAAAACCTTATGTTTTTCATCAAGTGAGTTGCCATTTTCAAAGCTTGGTGTTTTGGATCAGTAGGTTTGGTTCAAACATTTTCCCAAAGTTTTCTTTGCAAAAACATTCTCATGATAAAATCAATAATTTTATTTGGCTAGAAAATGGCTAAGTCAAATAATTCAATTCAATTTTTACCAAAATCATTTTTAACACTATGGGTTGGTTCCTAGGGTCAGTAAGGTCACAACATACCAATTTGCAAAAAGATCTAACCCTAAAATCCATTTTAATCATTTTTCCTACTCTAAATAAGCTCATATATGAATCTGCAAAAACAAGCAAATAAACAGATACTATTTTCCAAACTAAGGCCATGGTTGTTTAGGTCTTGCTCTCCTGAATCCAACGACATAAAATTTGCAATTTTTGGACGTGTAGATCTCAAGTTATAAGGGTTTGAAGTTTGCAATTAAATCAGATTCAAATCTGTTTTTAGTTTTAAACCTGGCCACGCGTCGTGTTCCTATTGGTCCATACCGTTTTGGTTGGATCGCGGCTGTGGGGCGTTGGATCTAGTTAGATCGAGTGGCCCAGAGGACATACCCCTTCGACGATAAGTTATCTAATCGCGGCCGCTAAATCTGGATCAAACGATACTGGCGAATTTGACCTAAAGTGGGCGGCGTTGACGGCGGCGCTCTGGCGGCAGCGCTCAGGCGGGGTGGTCGCCGGTGATTCAGGATGCAAGGAAGAAGAGGAGAAGGCTCACCTAGATCGCAGGGTCGTGGTGACGCTCGTCGTGCTGTTAGTTTGACAAGGGGAGCTCGGGTACTGCGGCAATTGCTCGCCGGAGTTCCTGCTGGCGTCGGTTGCGCGTGGTCGTGGTCGTAGTCGACTCTGTGGTTCACCCTGATGCAAAACGAGGGCACAGTTAGGAGTATAAGATCAAGGCAGAGCTGTGTGCGTGATCGAGAGGGCGCGGGGCGGTCGGATTCTACCTGTGGGGCTCGTCGAAGAAGAATCAGACACGGCGGTGCTTGAAGCTTGACGAAGGCGACGTTCAGGGACACCCGCAGATGAATGGAGGGTATAGGGAGAAGCGTCTGAGAGTGGAGGAGGTGTGTGCCAGGTCGAGGAGGCTCGGGGCGTTGCGGTGTTGGCCGGAATCGGAGATAGAAGCTCGTCGGAGCAGCGGCGGTGCAGGAGTGATTGGCGACAGCCTAGGGGCAGAGAGAGGGAGTGGTCTGGGGAAAAGGAGGGGGAGACGCTGGGGTTTTAACGAGCACAGTCAAAGCGAGGTAAAGGCGCGGCGTTATGGCGAATTGATCGCGCGGAATCACAGCAGGTAACGGTGGTCAAGGGAGGAAGAAGGAGTCGCGTGGGTGGGGAGGAAGAACAGTGGAGGTGGGTCTACCTGTCAGTGGGGAAAGAAAACGAGGAGGAGGTCCACCTGTCATACTCTGCGCGGGTCTGTTAGTGGGTGTGAACCGTTTTCTTGCGGGGTGATGAAACTGGGCTGGTGCTGGGCCTATTGGGCTGCCTGGGTTGGGTTGCTGTTGTTTTTTTTGTACAGAAACATTTTTCTTTTCCATTTCTATTTACTGATTTGAAATTCACTTCACAATTCAAACAATCATTCAAATAATTCAAACAATCACCACACTTGTAATAAGTTTTTGGTTCTGTTTATCAATCATAAACTAAAGTCCAAACTGAAATAATATTTTTAAATCTTTTTAGATTCCAACTATTAACTAAATAAAATGGACCATGGTTTATTAATCAAATAGGGTTTGATATAATTAATAAAATCTCCAATTAAAATCCAAATATTTTTCAAACCAAATCAGTAGGTTTTATTTGAAAATATAAGATTCTTGAAATACTTGTTTAAAATGAAATAACATTTTATTTTAGGATCCATTTAATAATTAAATAAAATAGACTTTCATTATTAAATCCAATAGGATTTGCCTTATTGATATATTTATTTTGAAATCTAAAATAAAGTCAAAACTCTCTAGTAGGTTTTATTTGTGAATAACAAATATTTAGAAAACTTACTTCAAATAATTTTAATAAGTTTTGATGTTTCAATTAAATTGGTAAAACTTTTTATTTAGACAAAGTTGGATATTAAACCCTTATTAATTTATTTAAACAAATCCTTGCTAATAAAATGTTTTAATTCAAAAGCTTGGCCAAGGATTAATTTGGTTTTATAAAATAATCTTTATTTATAAATCCACCTTTTTCTTTTGAAAACCAAATCCTTTTTATTAAAGATCCAAAATAGTAATTTCCAAAATATTTTATTTTCCTTTATTAAATGTTTATCTTTATAATTCCTTTAGGATTTTATTTAATTCAAATGGGTTTGAAGTTCCATTTTAATTCAAAAAGTTTTCTTCTGGCTGTGAAAATCAAACAAAGTTTTATTTTATTCATTTATTTTCACATTACAAGATTTGGAAAATCTTGGGATGTGACACATCGCTGAACAAAATAAAGGGTTAAATCAAATCCTAGTTTGAAAAGTCAAACGCCAATTTGAAAAGTCAAACGGCTATTTCGTTTGGTGGAGGGAGAGTAGGAAAACTACTTGGGGAGGAAGTCCCTCTCCCTCCACCGCGGCCTTGGAAGCCGAGTTGGGGAGGGACTCCCCTCCCCTTGGCGCGCCCCTCTACCTATATAAGGAGGGGCAGGGCTGCGTCTCCCAAAAAACACCACACCCCTCTAAACCCTAACCCTAGCCGCCGCCCTAGGGCTTGTCCAAGCCGCCGAGTTGGGGCACCCCCTTGCCCTAGCCGCCGGCCTAGCCTCTTCTCCTTGGTGCGTCTAAACCCTAGATCATCGAGGGCTCTCTAATAGTCCACCATACTCGCTCCGGGTTAAGACGAAGCCCTGCGAGATCTCCCCTCTACTTACGGTACCACGCCGTCATGCTGCCGGAATCGTGAGGAGAGTGCTACAACCTCCGCTGCCTGCTGGAACAAGGGAGAGGAAGGTCTTCGTCGAGTACCGAACATGTGACCAACTGCGGAAGCGCTGCCGGAACACAGTGCCGGAAGGATCGTCTACGCGATCTTGAGATCGGCAAGAGTACGACTACATCACCCACGAGAATCCGCTCTCGTTAAACACTTTGGAATCTTCGAGGGTGAGTTATTCCATCGACTCGTTGCTACAATTTAGTAGATAGATCTTGGCTTGTTTGTTTGTATGCGGTAGAAATTTTTTGTTTTCCATGCTACGAACCCCTACACAAACGCACTCGGGGGCTCCCCCCACCTCACGATTTCATCGACTGAGAATCACACGTGTACACCCTGAGTAGCTGACAACGTCAGGCAAACAAAAAGGACACGTACCCAATCAAAGCACTGCATGCTCAAACCACAAACAAACCTTTATAACAAAGGGCACAACACGCCGAGTCGAAATATACAAATTTTACATCTATCTCTTTTACAGGTACTACCTATTCTGGAGAATAACTTGAGCATGCTGGTCAAACAAATCTACAACCTGTTCGGCATACTGCCTTACAGCTGCCTAATGCGGACGCATATCCCACTCGCCACCATCCGGCCGAACAGGTGGCCCAGCTGCTACAACAGACAGATCTGTTGGGTTTCGTAGCATGGAAAACAAAAAATTTCTATAGCATACAAACAAACAAGCCAAGATCTATCACTAGATTGTAGCAACGAGTCGATGGAATAACTCACCCTCGAAGATTCCAAAGTGTTTAACGAGAGCGGATTCTCGTGGGTGATGTAGTCGTACTCTTCCCGATCTCAAGATCGCGTAGACGATCCTTCCGGCGCTGCATTCCGGCAGCGCTCCCGCAGTCGGTCACACGTTCGGTACTCGACGAAGACCTTCCTCTCCCTTGTTCCAGCAGGCAGCGGAGGTTGTAGCACTCTCCTCGCGATTCCGGCAGCACAACGGCGTGGTACCGGAAGTAGATGGGAGATCTCGCAGGGCTTCGCCTTAAGCCGGAGCGAGTATGGTGGAGTATGAGAGAGCTCCTCGGCGATCTAGGGTTTAGACACACCAAGGAGGAGGTGCTAGAGCCGGTGGCTAGGGCAAGGGGCAGCCCAAGTCGGCGGCTAGGGCAAAAACCCTAGGGTGCGGCGGCTATGGTGGGCAGCAGCTGCTAGGGTTTGAGGCGTGGAAGTTGTGTGTCATAGGAGGGAGCCCTGCCCCTCCTTATATAGCTGGAGGGGTCGGCCGGCCAAGGGGAGGGAGTGGAGTCCCTCCCCAACTCGGCTTGGTTGGTGCGCCGGCTTGGGGAGGAGGGACTCCCTCCCCAACTCGGTTTCATCTTCCTCCTCTTTTCCTCTTTCCAAATTTAGCCGTTTGACTTCTCAATTTAGCTATTTGACTTTTCAAACTAGGATTTGAATTAATCCTTTATTTGGAACAGCGATGACACTTAGTACATGATGCAATCATACCAACTTTGATACAACACATCCATGTACCCTTCCTCTCTGGAGTGCCGGACATTCCGGAACATTCTAGAACATTCCCGATGAAAACACCAGAATCATTCCCGAACTCCGAAACGAGACTTTCCTTATATGAATCTTATTCTCCGGACCATTCCGGATCTCCTCGTGATATCCCGGATCCCATCTGAGACTCCGAACAACATTCGGTCTCTTTCTCATCATACCATAACTACTCAAACAACGTCGAATCCTTAAGCGTGTCTCCCTACGGTTCGTGAATTATGCGGACATTATCGAGACACTTCTCCGAACAATAACCAATAGAGGAATCTGGAAATTCATATGGCTCCCACATATTTCTACGATTACTTTGTGATCGAATGAACCACTTACATACGATACCAATTTCCCTTTGTCTCACGATACTTTACTTATCCGAGGTTATGATCATCGGTATCTCTTCATACCTAGTTCAACCTCGTTACCGATAAGTACTCTTTTCTCGTTCCCGTGATATGTGATCCCTTGTGAGCCAGTCACATGCTTGCAAGCTAATTGGATGACATTTCACCGAGAGGGCCCAGAGTATATCTATCGGTCATATGGATGGACAAATCCCACTCTTGATCCATGTGTTTCAACCAATACTTTCCGAACACTCAATGCCACCTTTATAGCCACCCAGTTACGGTGTGGTGTTTGATGTCATCAAAGCATCCATCCGGCAAAGGTGATATGCATGATCTCATGGTCGAAGGAATTAGGTTACTATGTATCATAAAGCATATAACAATTGAACTATTGAAATGACTTGATCTTTATGCTACGCTTATCTATAGGAGTATGTCCATCATATCATTCTCCTAACGATATGATCTTGTTGTTAATAACATCTCAATGTTCATGATAGGGAAACCACAATCATCTATTAACCAACAAGCTAGTATTATATAGATGCTTTACTAGGGACTTCAAATTAAGTTTACAAATCACACAAGTATTAATGTTTCCTTGTTAATACTATTATAGCATGAATGTAAACATTTATCATAAACACAAAGATATAATAATAACCACATTTATTATTGCCTCTAGGGCATATCTCCAATAGTCTCCCACTTGCACTAGAGTCATCTAATCTAGATTACATGGTAATATACCGAACACCCATGGCAGTTTGGTGCTGGTCATGTTTTGCCCTCGGGAGAGGTTTAGTCAACGGATCCGCCACATTCAGATCTGTGTGTACTTTGCAAATCTTTATATCCCCATCTTAGATATGTTCTCGAATAGCATGAAAACGTAGCTTGATATGCTTCAGCTTCTTGTGTGACCTTGGTTCTTGCGCATTGGCTATGGCGCCCATGTTATCACAGTAGATAGACATTGGGTCCAGCGCACTAGGAACCACACCCAGCTCTGAAATGAACTCTTTCATCCATATCGCTTATTGTGAAGCCTCCGAAGCAGCCATGTATTCCGATTCAGTTGAAGATCTCGCCACAACGCTTTGCTTTGCACTCCTCCAGCTAACTGCTGCACCATTCAAAATAAATACGTATCCAGATTGTGATTTAGAATCATCCGGATCGGTGTTCCAACTAGCATCGGTGTAACCATTAACAACGAGTTGTTCATCACCTCCATAAGAAAGAACCATATCCTTAGTTCTTCTCAAGTACTTAAGGATGTTTTTGACCGCTGTCCAATGATCCACTCCTGGATCACTTTGATATCTGCTAGTTAAACTAACAGCATATGCAATGTCGGGTCTAGTACATAGCATGGCATACATTAGAGATCCTATGGCTGATGCATAGGGAGTCTTACTCATCCTCTCTCTATCTTCTGTCGTTGTCGGACTTTGAGTTTTACTCAAGGTCGTATTGGGCAACATGAGCAAGAACCCTTTCTTGCTATCTTCCATTCCAAACCTCTTTAGAACTTTGTCCAAATATGTACTTTGTGACAATGATATTTGGCGTTTCGATCTATCTCTATAATTCTTCGCCAAGATCCTTCATTGAAAAACTATTATTCAAATATTCCTTGACACTATTAAGAAGGTCTACATCATTCCCAATCAACAATATGTCATCTACATATAGTATTAAGAATGCTACAGAGCTCCCACTCACTTTCTTGTAAATACAAGCTTCTCCATAAGTTTGTATAAAACCAAAACTTTTGATCACCTTATCAAAACGTTGATTCCAACTTCGGGATGCTTGCTTCAATCCATAGATGGACCGTTGAAGTTTGCATACCTTGTTAGCATCTTTAGGATAGACAAAACCTTTGGGTTGCATCATATACAACTCTTCATCAATGTCTCCATTGAGGAATGCTGTTTTGACATCCATCTGCCATATCTCATAATCATAATATGCAGCGATTGCTAACATAATCCTCACAGACTTTAGCTTCGCTACTGGTGAGAAAGTCTCATCGTAGTCAAATCCTTGAATTTGTCGAAACCCTTTTGCGACAAGTCGAGCTTTATAGACAGTAACATTACCATCAGCATCTGTTTTCTTCTTGAAAATCCATTTGTTCTCGACAGCCTTTCGGCCATCCGGTAAGTCCACCAAAGTGTATACTTGGTTTTCGTACATGGATCCAATCTCGGATTTCATGGCTTCTTGCCATTTATTGGAATCTGGGCTCATCATCGCTTCCACATATGTCTCAGGGTCATCGGTGTTGTCCACCAACATGACACTCATAACGGGATCATACCAATCTGGAGTGGTACGAGTTCTCGTTGACCTGCGAGGCTCTGTAGTAACTTCAACCGAAGTTTCATGATCGTCATCATTAGCTTCCTCTCTAATTGGTGCATGCACCACAGGAACTTCTACCGGTGCTGCGCTACTCGCAATTTCGAGAGAAGGTTCGATAATCTCGTCGAGTTCTACTTTCCTTCCAGTCACTTCTTTCGAGAGAAATTCCTTCTCTAGAAAGGATCCATTCTTGGCAACTAAGATTTTGCCTTTGGATCTATGATAGAAGGTATACCCAATAGTTTCCTTCGGGTATCCTATGAAGACGCATTTTTCCGCTTTGAGTTCAAGCTTGTCCGGCTGTAACTTCTTTACATAGGCTTCGCATCCCCAAACTTTAAGGAACGACAATCTAGGTTTCTTCCCAAACCATAATTCATACGGTGTCGTTTCAACGGATTTAGACGGTGCCCTATTTAAAGTGAATGCGGCTGTTTCTAATGCATAACCCCAAAATGATAGCGGTAAATCTATAAGTGACATCATAGAACGAACCATATCTAAGAGAGTTCGATTACGACGTTCGGACACACCATTACGCTGTGGTGTTCCCGGCGGTGTCAACTGCGAAAGTATTCCGCATTTCTTCAAATGCTCGCAAAACTCGTAACTTAGATATTCACCTCCACGATCAGAATGTAGAAATTTAATCTTCTTGTTACGTTGATTCTCTACCTCACTTTGAAATTCCTTAAACTTCTCGAAAGTTTCGGACTTATGTTTCATGAAATAGATATACCCATATCTACTCAAGTCATCCGTGAAGATAAGAACATAACGATAACCACCGCGCGATGCTACACTCATTGGACCACACACATCGGTATGTATGATTTCCAATAAGTCCGTAGCTCGCTCCATCATACCAGAAAATGGAGTCTTAGTCATTTTACCCATCAGACATGCTTCGCATCTATCAAGTGATTCGAAATCAAGTGATTCAAGAAGTCCATCAGAATGGAGTTTCTTCATACGCTTCGCTCCAATGTGACCAAGACGACAGTGCCACATATAGGTCGAGTTATCGCTCGATTTCAAACGTTTAGCCTCAATGTTATTAATATGTGTATTTCCACTATCGAGATTCAATAAGAATAGACCATCTATCAAAGGTGCATGTGCATAAAACATATTACTCATATAAATCGAACAACCATTATTCTCGGACTTAAACAAGTAACCGTCTCGCAATAAACAAGATCCCGATATAATGTTCATGCTCAACGCAGGCACCAAATAACAATTATTTAAGTATAAAACTAATCCCGATGGTAGATGAAGGGGTAGCGTGCCGACCGCGATCACATCAACCTTTGATCCATTTCCCACGCGCATCGTCACCTCGTTCTTCGCTAGCTTCCGTTTATTCTGCAACACCTGTTTCGAGTTACAAATATGAGCAACCGAACCAGTATCAAATACCTAGGCACTACTACGAGTACTAGTGAGATACACATCAATAACATGTATATCAGATATACCTTTCTTCTTGATGTTGCCGTTCTTCAAATCCGCCAAGTACTTTGGGCAATTCCGCTTCCAGTGACCTTCTCCCTTGCAGTAAAAGCACTCAGTATCAGGCTTAGGTCCAGCCTTGGTCTTCTTCGTCGGCGCGGTAACTTTCTTACCACCCTTCTTGAAGTTTGCCTTCTGCTTAGACTTGCCTTTCTTGAATTTGGTGGTCTTATTGACCAACAACACTTGGTGCTCTTTCTTGATCTCCACTTCTGCAGACTTCAACATGGAAAAGAGTTCTGGCAACGTCTTGTTCATGTTCTGCATGTTGTAGTTCATCACAAAGTTCTTGTAACTTGGTGGTAGTGATTGGAGGACACGGTAAATCCCCAAAGCATTAGGAATCACAATACCCAAGCGTTGAAGTTTGTTTGCGTGCCCAGACATCTTAAGAACATGCTCACTAACGGAGCTGCCCTCTTCCATCTTGCAGTTAAAGAACTTTTCAGAAGCCTCATAGCTTTCAATTGCCGCATGAGTCTCAAAGATCAATTTGAGATCCTTGACAATATCATATGGGTCTGAATTCTCAAACCTTTTCTGAAGCTCCGATTCTAAACCATACAAGATAGCACACTGAACTGTGGAGTACTGAGTCTTCCGAGTGAGGTAAACGTTCTTTACTTCATCGGGAGCATCAGCTGCAGGTGGGTCACCCAGCGGTGCATCTAGCACATAGGTCAAATTACCAGCTGTGAGGACAATCCTCAAATTGCGGAACCAATCCGCGAAGTTGCTTCCATTGTTTTTCAACTTTTCTTTCTCTAGGAACGCATTAAAATTGATGGTAGGGGCTGCCATTGATCTACAACATATTTGCAATAGTTTAGACTAAGTTGATGACAAATTGAGCTCAATTAATAATAAAATTAATCTAGATGAACTCCCACTCAAAACAATATCCCTCACATTGTTTTAGTGATTACACGAACCAAATCCACCACATCAACACCGATCATCACGAGAGTTGATATAGTTTCAATGGCGAACAATCGACATGTTCATCATATCTACTATATGATTCATGCTTTACCATTCGGTGATCCGTGTTCCGAGACCATGTCTGTACATGCTAGGCTCACCAAGATCAAACCTTAGTTTCCGCATGAGCAAATCTAGATTGCTCACGTTGTATACACTTGCAGAATCTAACACACCCGATCATCATGTGGTGCTTCGAAACAACAAGCTTTAGCAACGGTGCTAACTAAGGGTGAACACTTTATGACTTGAAATTCATGTGCATGGGGGATCATCTTATAATGCTACCGTTGTCTACTAAGCAATACAAGATGCATAAAGGATTAACATCACATGCAATTCATAATATGTGATATGATATGGCCTTTCTTCTTTGTGCTTACGATCTCCATCTTCTAGCACGAACATGATCTCCATCATCACCGGCATTGCATCAAGGTCAATGACGCTCCTCCATGGTTGTCGTCCACCGGCTTCAACTATTACAACTACTTTGAATAGACACGCGGGTCTTAACATAAATTAAAGACAACCATATGGCTCCTGCCGGTTGCCAACTTACAATAAGAAAGATTGCATACATCAAATATAATCACAATCATGGCCATATCACATCACAGCACACCCCTGCAAAACAAAGTTAGACGCCTCTACTTTCTTTGCATATTTTACGTGGTTTGGGGCTTTCAATAAGTGTCGTTCTAACTTACGAACAAGAACCACAACATTGATACTAGTATTGTTAATCACCCGTTGTAAATTGGATCTTAACTATGCTAGGAGAAACAGGCACCCGCAAAGCCACTTATGCAATACAAGTTGCATGTCAAGCGTGGAGCAAGTCTCATGAACGATATCATGTAAGTTTAGCCCGGGCCGCTTCATCCCAACATACCGCAAGATGCAAAGTACACAAGAAGCAATCGACAATAAAAGCATCAACGCCCACAATGACCATTGTGTTCTACTCGTGCAACAGATCTACATATAGACACGGCTCTGATACCACTGTTGGGTTTCGTAGCATGGAAAACAAAAAATTTCTATCGCATACAAACAAACAAGCCAAGATCTATCTACTAGATTGTAGCAACGAGTCGATGGAATAACTCACCCTCGAAGATTCCAAAGTGTTTAACGAGAGCGGATTCTCGTGGGTGATGTAGTCGTACTCTTCCCGATCTCAAGATCGCGTAGACGATCCTTCCGGCGCTGCGTTCCGGCAGCGCTCCCGTAGTCGGTCACACGTTCGGTACTCGACGAAGACCTTCCTCTCCCTTGTTCCAGCAGGCAGTGGAGGTTGTAGCACTCTCCTCGCGATTCCGGCAGCACAACGGCGTGGTACCGCAAGTAGAGGGGAGATCTCGCAGGGCTTCACCTTAACCCGGAGCGAGTATGGTGGAGTATGAGAGAGCTCCTCGGCGATCTAGGGTTTAGACACACCAAGGAGGAGGTGCTAGAGCCGGCGGCTAGGGAAAGGGGCAGCCCAAGTCGGCGGCTAGGGCAAAAACCCTAGGGGGCGGCGGCGGCTATGGTGGGCAGCAGCTGCTAGGGTTTGAGGCGTGGAAGTTGTGTGTCATAGGAGGGAGCCCTGCCCCTCCTTATATAGGTGGAGGGGCCGGCCGGCCAAGGGGAGGGAGTGGAGTCCCTCCCCAACTCGGCTTGGGTGGTGTGCCGGCTTGGGGAGGAGGGACTCCCTCCCCAACTCGGTTTCATCTTCCTCCTCTTTTCCTCTTTCCAAATTTAGCCGTTTGACTTTTCAATTTAGCTATTTGACTTTTCAAACTAGGATTTGAATTAATCCTTTATTTGGAACAGCGATGACACTTAGTACATGATGCAATCATACCAACTTTGATACAACACATCCATGTACCCTTCCCCTCTGGAGTGCCGGACATTCCGGAACATTCTAGAACATTCCCGATGAAAACACCGGAATCATTCCCGAACTCCGAAACGAGACTTTCCTTATATGAATCCTATTCTCCAGACCATTCCGGATCTCCTCGTGATATCCCGGATCCCATCCGAGACTCCGAACAACATTCGGTCTCTTTCTCATCATACCATAACTACTCAAACAACATCGAATCCTTAAGTGTGTCTCCCTACGGTTCGTGAATTATGCGGACATGATCGAGACACTTCTCCGAACAATAACCAATAGAGGAATCTGGAAATTCATATAGCTCCCACATATTTATACGATTACTTTGCGATTGAATGAACCACTTACATACGATACCAATTTCCCTTTGTCTCACGATACTTTACTTATCTGAGGTTATGATCGTCGGTATCTCTGTATACCTAGTTCAACCTCGTTACCGATAAGTACTCTTTTCTCGTTCCCGTGATATGTGATCCCTTGTGAGCCAGTCACATGCTTGCAAGCTAATTGGATGACATTTCACCGAGAGGGCCCAGAGTATATCTATCGGTCATATGGATGGACAAATCCCACTCTTGATCCATGTGTTTCAACCAATACTTTCCGAACACTCAATGCCACCTTTATAGCCACCCAGTTACGGTGTGGTGTTTGATGTCATCAAAGCATCCATCCGGCAAAGGTGATATGCATGATCTCATGGTCGAAGGAATTAGGTTACTATGTATCATAAAGCATATAGCAATTGAACTATTGAAATGACTTGATCTTTATGCTACGCTTATCTATAGGAGTATGTCCATCATATCATTCTCCTAACGATATGATGTTGTTGTTAATAACATCTCAATGTTCATGATAGGGAAACCACAATCATCTATTAACCAACAAGCTAGTATTATATAGAGGCTTTACTAGGGACTTCAAATTAAGTTTACAAATCACACAAGTATAAATGTTTCCTTGTTAATACTATTATAGCATGAATGTAAACATTTATCATAAACACAAAGATATAATAATAACCACATTTATTATTGCCTCTAGGGAATATCTCCAACAAGATCTACATCAGGACGATGCAGCCTAACAAGGGACAACGCAGCCTTCACCCCTGCGACGAGCTGCTGCCTCACCAATTCCTGGACACGGGTCACGCTCCGAAATCTAGACAGAAGGCCGGACTGGGTTGTTGGCACAGCATCCAGGGGAAACATCACATGCAGAACCGATGAGAGGGAAGTCTGGACTTGACGAAGCACCCGCGACACTTGGTGAATGCGATCCTGCACCGTTGCCAGAGCCATGGCACAGTCACGATCCATCCAGAAGAAATCGCCAGCTTCCATGTCTTGTTGAGTCAAGCAATTGACCCCAACAGCGACACGCTCCTTCTCCTCCCTCGGAGCAAGGTTAGCACCTGCGACACTCGCACAACATAAGACGCAAGGCTAGCAGGCGCATCCGAAAAACTGAGCTGCAGCTCGAAACAAAGAATAACTTACATTGAAGCTGCTCAGACAGCCGAAGCAGTTCCGCCATCAAGTACTCCTCTCTGGCTGCACCACGATCTGCCTTGGACTTCCAAACATCAGCGTGGCCACGCACCCCAAGCAACTCCTTCTCAAGACTGCGAACACGGTCTCGAAGAAAAGCAAGTTGTGATGAATCATCCAAAGATGGCCGCTGCCGCGTTGCAGGAGAGGTGTCAATGGGATCAGCACCCGACAGAACCTAGAGCAGCAGAAAAGAAAATGACATAAACATTCAGACGGAGAAGAGCACAACTCAACAAAATTCATTAAGCATATAAAGGCCACTACGTGGCACAATGATTTTTGTTCCTCAACATAATTACAAGCAAAAGAAGATTACAAACTATCCTACAACTACAATGCCTAAGACGCGGCACCCTGAGTAGCCTCGGAGCCGGATTGCCTCGCCTTGGCCTCCCCCTGTTGCCGCAGCGCATACTCGGACAGCAGATCAATGAGCTTTGGCCCATATCGCTTGCAGCGAGCAGAATAGGTAGCAAAGGCTACCTCGGATCCATCCACGGTCGTTGGCATCTGGGAGGTGATCTGGGGAAGGTACAACTTTGCTCCAGCCGCCAAGGTCATCGCCAGCCCGACGGACGCGTCGATGCCCTTCTGCTTGCGCTTGTACGCCGCAGGCGCTTCGGCTGACAAAGCCTCCGCCAGGGCGTCAACATCATCAAGGGCCGCGCCCTTGGGGACAAGCTCCTTGTAGAAGCGGCCAAGGACCTCCTTCGCCTTGGCGAGGGAGTTGACGACGGTGCTGCAGCGATCTTCGACCGCTGCAGTAGCATCATCTAGAGCACTCCCGTGCTCCAGAGCGCTGCGGTCAAACTCGATGCCTGCGGCATCTAAGACAAAAAAGAGAAGGAATGAAGAAAGTAACACAGAAGAAAGACAAGAAAACAAAAAGAAAGGAGCAAAAATAAGGTACTCACCCGAAACAGCCTTGGCAGCAGCCATGAGATTGCCCGCCACCTCTCTTTCACGCGCAGTCGCAGCCATGGCAAGCTGCTCCTCGCGGTCCGTAGCCTCCTGCTGCAGACGCTCCTTAGCCTCGGCTGCCTTGGCCAGCTCCAGCTCAAGGCACTCTTTCGCACCAGCGGCGTCCTCGGCCTTCTTCTCCGCTTGACCAAGGCTCTTCTTGAGAGCATCAATCTCACGGAGGGAAGTGTTATGCTCCTCTGAATTCAAAACATACAAGCGTCAGAAAGCAAGACAATAATGCAAAAAGAAAGAAGCACCAAAGCATACAGGTACCTTGAAGCTGTTGGAGGTTGGCCTCCAGCACCAGGTGCTCCTGCACCAGTCGCTTGGCATCCTGCACAAAAGGCTGCAGGAAGAAGAAATACCAGTAAGGAAAAGGACTTGGGGGCTGCGCCCAACACGAAGGAACAAAAGCAAAATTCGCACACGAAAACGCTCGGGGGCTCCCCCCGAAGACTCGAAGAAAGAACAAGACAAGAAAAATTTTCAGACGCTCGGGGGCTCCCCCCGTGGCAGGAAACAGAAGTACTTACATGCTCCGATGGCGACTCCGAAGGCCCGCTCGCAGCCTTCTGAGGCGCAACCACCTGAGATCCCTGTGGAGAAGGGACCGACGCAGCACCCTCAGAGGTGGCCACCATCTGAGGAGGAGGAGACGCAACCTTCGACTCTCCCATCATCTCCCTAGCACCATCGCTGGAGGAGTCGTGGGAGGAATGCCTGCACACGAAATAATTAGCACAAGCACAAAAGTCAACAGCAAAAAGACAACAGTATAAAAGAAACTTACGAGTCCAGTGAGCTCAGGTCGAAGACAGGAGGAGTCCTTCAGGATCTCTTCTCCCCCTTCTTCTCTTCTTTCTTCTCTTCCTTCTTTTCTTCCTTCTTCCGCTTTGCTGGCGGGTGCGGCGCTACAGCCCGCACAGGAATGGCAGGAATAGGGGAGGAAGAGCCTCCATGCCCGTCACTGTGACGCTCAAGGCACAGAGGGTTTCTGGGAGTCGGAGGAGTCGATGCATCCGAAGACTCACTGGAGCTCCACGACCGTTTGCGAGTATGGTCTTCGCTCGACTCGTTGGCCTCTTCAGCCGGCGATCATTCTGAAGGCAGTTCGGACAAGGAATCCACCACGTCATTATCTGGAGCATCCGGAAATAATTCGGGCAATGGTGGCACCATGCCCGGCACCTTGAAGCTCTGCAAAAAAGAAGGAACTTTGTTAGCAAACAGAGGAAAATAAATATGCAGTCGACGAAAAGCGCTACGCGCACGAATCTACACCTGTGGAACGGCCAGCGTCGAAGAAAACAGCGGAGTCAGCGACTTCCCCGGGATATCCTCTCCAGCCTTGTACTTCAATAACGTACGAAGGGCCCTGTCGAGATCACCCTGGGAAAGCTTCTCAGCCGAAACTCTCGTCGGATCACGGCGCCCAGCATAAAGAAACATCGGGTGCGCCCTAGCCTGGAGGGGCTGCACCCGATGCTCGAGAAACGTGCGGATAATATCCACGCCGTTCACTTCTTTCTCAGGAGTCAACTGGAGATCCTCCACCCGACAGTAAAGGGCCTCTATCTCCACTGACTCGCCATCCAAGATCTGGTTTTTTCAGGACCTTTTCGGCTCGATTATCTGGGAGGAGTCGAAAGGAGCAAGACCAAAATGCTGCCTAGCCACTGTGGAGTCGCGAATATAAAACCATCGCCTCCGCCAGTACTGGACAGATTCAGACATAGAGAAAGAAAAGAAAAGAATATTGGCCTTGAGGGAGATGATGCAACCCCCAATGGGATACACACCATCCGAACCGGATTGCCTCTTCACGGAATAGAGTTTCCGGAAGAGACCAAAGTGCGGCTCGATGCCGTGCCAGCACTCGCAGAAAGTGATAAAACAAGCAATATGAAGAAGAGAATTGGGGGAAAGATGATGCAGCTGGATGCCATAGAGAAAGAGAAGCCCACGAAGGAAGTCGTGGACTGGGAAGGAAAACCCACGAATAACGAAGGCAAGAAACATAACCCGATACCCAGCGGGGGGACGGGGGATTACCTCGTTGCCGGGGAGTCTGACGGCCTCCCTATCCTGCGAAATCAAGCCCTGCTCGTGAAGCTTGCGGAGGTCACTCTCCCGCGTCTCTGATCGCCGCCAACCACCGTCGGTGACACGGGTAGTGGTGGCACCTTTCTTCCCTCCGGCGGTGCTGGTACCAACCGCAGATGAGGACTTCTTCGGTTTCCCCATCGCGCTACGGCGGCGCCGGCGGTGAGAGCGCAGAAGGGAAGAAGGAAATGTGGAAGGATATTCCAGCGCGCAGCAAGAGCTCCTGGAGAACAAGGACGCAGTGAAAACAAGAATCGATGCGATGAAAACAAACTGCAGCTTTCTCCAATGATTATAACGGCGAAGACGATGCATGACAACCGTCCATCAAGAAGACCTAACGCCAACGGCAGATCTGGCCATACACGTGTCAGCATCACAACGAACCGTCGTTACCACGCCGTCCACTACGCGCGGAAATCGAGGCGACGCCGTAATTATCTCCACGCCGCGCGTGACCGGTCAATTCAAGGTCAGCAAGTGGGACCCACGTTCGTCCAGTCATGTCATCTCTGGCGCAACAGACGCTTGAGGTCATTGATCGTCAACACTGATGTCATCAAAAGCTATACTAGCAACAACTACGATTTCGTCGGCTTCAAAGCTAAGAGTACTCACTCGAATCTACGATTCGACTAAATACTTGGGGGCTACTTCTATTAGGAGCGCTGGCCGCGCACCCGAAAGATGAATAAAAACGAACTATTTCTTCGAGTCCTACGTTGAGTCTATGACTCCACTACGGACTCGGGGGCTACTCCCATAGGGAGGATGGATTTAAGCATTCGATTTTTTTGTGTCCAACGGACTTAACACTGAACAATGTCTGAATTAAAGTCTCCGCTCGAGTCTACGACTCGAACAGACACTCGGGGGCTACTTCCATAGGGAGCGCTGGCCGCGCACCCTATGAATTCTTCGACTGCGATCTTTCGGATTAGCATGCAAAAAACTTTTCGGCAACTCTGCCCCAACAAAACGCTAAGTGAGCAACGTTCTCCTTGGCCACCCGAAACACCTCCATGGTGATAAACATTCGGATGTTGTGTCTGCGATACAAAGATAAGACCTACAGATATCATCTGATGGCCTGGCAACGCACACGACTGCGCTCTGCTAGTATAAACCCGTGCCAGCAGGCACGATGAAAAATCCCGACGAACGCGTTGGCTACATCAGTTAAAATCACTGGAATTCCACTCTTGTAAGTCCTTCGCGACCTTAGTCGAATTAAGCCAGCATATGTTCCGGGTTCGAGTTTAGGGACTCGAACCCGAGGAAGATCGTGTTGTTTCGTCCTAAGACAGTTAACTGACCCTAATCCGTCGGGTGAGTCAGGCAAACGCATCAACAATCCCTACACACATACTGTTAATACATAGTTGCACCCGAAGGATTGAAGAGTCCTCAGCCGAATCTACGATTCGACTGATCACTCGGGGGCTACTGACATGGTTATACCCTACGGGTACGTGATCTCAGCATACCTGGTCCAGCTCAAGGAAGGCCCACGGCAGATGTACGCTGGCCCATGAAGATTTTCGGGTGGCCAAGGCCCATGAAGCCTTCGGATCCTTGGAGAGCAAGACTAGCGTAGATAGGAAATTCAAAGGGGTAAAACCCTAGAACTTGTAACCGACTAGGTCTATGCCCGGGACCTGCCTGAGTCTATATAAAGGCTAGGAGGGCACGACCTAGATCTCTCTCTCATACTTTCTCATACACACCTCCACGCCAGATTGCATCTGCGCACCCCTGTAACTTCCGGTTCCGCCGTAATCAAGAGCAGACAAGCAGGAGTAGGGTTTTCTCTCCGGGGGCCTGAACCTGGGTAAACCTTGTGTCCCCGTGTTGTTTGTTTGCTAACCGTTCCACGATCTCCAGCATCCCCATCTTCTCCAAAACCCAAGTCCATAACAATGGGCATTGATGAGATCAAACCTCATCACTCAGGATCTCGCCGACATCGACACCGAGGAGACGCAGGCCGAGACGACGCAGGCAGAGGACGCCGAGGGTGAAGCCATGCTGCTGGCGAAAGGAAAGAAGGGGAAGAAGAAGCCAGGCACTTTGGCGGACGCTCGGATCAAGTGGACCATGGCCGAGGACACCTGCCTCGTCGAAGCTTGGAAAATGGTGAGCATGGATCCGATCACCGGTGCCAACCAGAATTCAGACAACTATTGGCGGTGCGTGAAGGTAGCGTTCGACGAGCGTAGCAATTGCGACCCGAAGTATCGCAAAATTCACATGGAGCGAGGGGAGAAGGCTATTACCAACCATTGGGCGATTATCTAGACTACGTGCAGCAAGTGGCACAGCTCCGTGGAAGAGGTGAAACGCACACAAGCCAGCGGGGAGAACATGGACAACAAGGTACTCGCGAACACTACTTTGTCGTGCACTCGCTTCCATTTTGACACACTTGACACACTTCCATTTTGCAGCTTCGCCGTGCACTTGCTTTGTTTCTAGAGGACATGAAGATGGAGTTCAAGTTCCATCATGTGTTCAAGGAGATCGAGAACTGCGAGAAGTAGCGGGACACTCGCCCGAGCCTCTCCAAGAGCAAGGACGGCGTCTACAACCCCGAGGCCCCTCCCGCTGCTGCCGGCGAAGGAAGACCAGAGATCGGCCAGAAGAAGCCGAAGATGCTCAAAGCCGCCGGACCTCCCACTGAGCGTCTCCAGGCTTCGATCGAGAAATGCATCGCCGACACGAGGGCGCAGGACGAGAAGAGGGCCGAGAAGACCGACAAGCATTGGAAGCAGCTGATGGAGACACAAGGGAAAAGGTGGCCCTCATCAAGGCCAACCTCACCGAGAAGAAGGCCAACTACGCCGCCAAGAAACGCAACACGGATCTCAAGTTCCTGATGGGAGGCGAGGACACGTCGAAGATGAGCTCACCGGTCGAGGTATGGTACATGGCGCAACGCCAGACCATCCTCCAGGGCGATATCACGCCTTCCCCTTCCTCTACGCCGAACGCCCCCACGCCGAGCTCTGCTTCCACTTCCTCCAACTCGTCGGCGTCCGCCGGCGAGACAGACGACCACGCCGCAGGAGCCCATCCCCATCGACGACTGAGAGATAGCCGAGCCATGTGGCATCCCGCAAAAACCACTACTAGAAAATCGCGTTGAATTTGTGCATTGCATCGTCATCATCATGCATTGTGTGCATAAAACTGTTTGCAGAAAACCCTAATTTTTGTTTTCTAAACGCCCCATCGTTATTCAAACGCCAAACCCCGGGTGCTGCCGGATATTTTATTTGTCTAAAAACTACTTGCAAAAGTCCATCGCAAATTAAATAAAAAGTTAAATTATTTTGGGCGAGGCAGTCGAACGGGCCGATTGACCCGAACGACCGCCCCAGAAATTAAATCGGTCCACCTGCCCCTTATCCTAAAACTACCCAACTTCCTACCCACCCTTCCCAGCCACCTCACCCCCACCTATCCCCATCCGCCACCTCACCTTCTCTCCTTCCTCCAGCCACTAGGCTGCTGCCACGTCACTCCTCTCTCTCCCTACCTTCTCTCTCCACCTCTCAGCACACACACGCACTAACGCACACAAACCCACCCCCACGCGCACGCCTGCCAGCCTCTCCGCCTGCACCCTGGGCCCCGCCTTTCCCCTGGACCCGCCGGCGCGCCCCACCCCATGTTCTCTCCACCAACCCCCCCGCGTGGACCCCACCGGCCCCACCACCAACCCCCGCACGCGCCCGACACTGCTCATCTTCCTCCCCCTCCTCCGCTCGCGTCCCAGGCTCGTCCCGCCGCGCTCCTCTCCTCCGCCTCCCCTCCCTCCAGCTCTCCCTGGCCCGACCCCGCCTCCTCCGGCGACCGGCCCGACGGCGCGGCCGCCCCTCCCCTCCAGCACACCGCCTCACGCCCGCGTGCCCCGCCCCCTTCTTCCCCCAGCGACCATCCACGCCGGCGCCGCTCCTTCCCGTCCCCGCGTCGCCCTCGCCGGCGCCGCTCGCCGGAGCCGCTCCCCCCGCCTCCGCGCCACCGAGTCCGGCCTCGACCTCGTCGCCCGCGCGCCCTACGAGCTCGCCGCCGGCCCGCTCGACCGCGCCGCCCCACCCGCATCCGCGTCGCTCCGCCGTGCCGCGCGTGTCGCCGCCGCCTCCCATCAGGCGTCTGCGCCGCCGCGCGCACGCCACGCCCCGCGCCGCCCCAGCACCTCCTCCTCCCCCTCGCGCGCCCGCGCCGCGCATGGCAGCTCCGCCCTCCGCCGCTGTTCCGCGCGCCGCGTGCGCCCGCCGTGCCCCGGTCAGCCCCGCCGCCCGGAGCCCCGCCTCCTCCCGCTCAGGACGCCACCCCGCGACCCCGGGCGCGCCGTCGCCGGCCTCCCCGCCCCGGCGTCGCGCGAAGAGCCCCTGCGAGCCAGAGCCCCTGCGAGCCCGAGCCGCGGCCCTCCGTCGCCCGACCGCGCCAGAGCCGCCGCCGCCAGGTGGGCCCCTCCACCGAGCCGTTCTCTGCGGGCCCTCCGTCGAGCCTGCACCGCCAACTGCCGCGTGCTCCGTTTGACCAGGGTCAGCCAGATTTGCTCTCGCTGTTGAAGCGCCAAGGCCAGTGTTTGGTACTGATGCCCAGGTGACCAAGGCCCTTCGAAGTCCAAGTGATCGACGCCAAGTGAAGTTGGGTACCGATGTGCATGCGCGGGCCCGAGTGCCACGACAAGGTTCTCTTCAGCAAACAAAGATAAAAGCCCCAAGATCTTCGACAAGGAACTACATGCTCTCCTCTCGGAACCCCCAAGCTCTCCTCGCCAAGTTCTATCGAGGACGCCGAGAACGACCCCGGAGTCCGAGAACGCTTCCGCGAACCCCCGAACCCCAGATCCGTCGAACCCTGAGACCGACCCCGAACCCCGGAACCCAAGATCGTCGAGCCCCCTCTGATGTGTGACCCCTTTTCCTCGAACCCTATTTTTTATAACATAACAACTTGTTGCATATTTAATTGTCATCTCGCATGCATATCTGTGGTTTGGGGGCCTTATGCCGATTCACCTAATAATTAAATATGGGGTCCATATGCGGGCAAATCTAGCCTTATATTGGCCTCATTTAAATTTGTGTAGCGAACCCATTGCTATCTTCTACCATGTAAAACAACATTTAAATTGCGGGGGTTCTAAATAACTTGAACCATCTAATTAATTGTCGGGACCCCGGTTCCGCTTAATATGACCTAATTGCATCGCACCTTGCCATGTCATCCATCATACATGCATCATGCCGATCTTCTGCCGTTTTATTAAATATTGCATCCGGTGTTTCTTCTAGTGTTTTGCTTCTTCGCGGATAAGGCCGTTGAGTTGATGTGAGCTTCGCCCCGGTCTTCGGTTGAACCCTTCGACAATGTTTTCAGGCGAGCATCTCCCCCTTTCTACCTATCTTACTTTTATAGTATTTACTTCCCTCCTGTTGATCTATTGCTATCTGTGTTGCGATGCTTTAGTTTCCGTACCCGTGATCTACCGTGCAGCCCTATATCGCCTTGGACACATCCTATTACCTGTTGTTTGGTAGCTAGTTGGACTTGCGCGTCGTAGTCGCTTGCTTAGGTGATGTTGCGTGTCGTCAAATGCCACAGTTGCTGATGTATTGCCGCATGTTGATGTTGGAGTTGATCATAGTTTTACTTCTTGTCACTTTAATTCCTGTTTAACAACTAAAATTGAAATAAGCAGAGGCATCGGTGGGTGATAGATAATATTTGGTTTCCGAACGCCCACTTGTGTCCCGTAAGACCCCGAGTACTTGATACCTGTTCCTTGATTTATCGCGCTATCCACATCCGGGAGGTATATGGGACCCCCCTGAGCCAGAGCTTGATTCCGTCTTATTTCTTGGGGCCACAAACTAGTTTGGGGCTTTATTACTATCCTGTACTTATGCCATGTTTTACTGCTTTATTTACGATTGTGCGAGGTACTGCACACTGTACTGTTTAGGATCGGGACACGATTCCGCGGTGTCGACAAGCCCCGTTTGGGGTTCCCAGTCGTTCACAGCCGTATTACCCAGACCTTGAGTCCGTCTCGGAGCTAGCTTACTTCGTTGCGGGTAGCTTAATGGGGTGGCCCCCTGAAATATTTCTGAATCCTGTGATTGCTTTGTCGTGAAGGCCTCGTTGGGTTTTGATTTGGTTTTTCCGAGGTTGATCGAGTGTGTGTTGCTATTGGTGCACCCCGGCCGGGTAAAACTTTCTGAAAGCCGTGTCCGCGGATATGGACGACTTGGAGCACAGTTTCTCGATCATAGACAAGCATAACTAAAGTTTACTGCTATAAATTTGACTTATAATGACTAGTAATCAGCTTCACTATAATGGAATGGCTAATTAATACTGCCCACAATTGCTTGTTTGGTTGTCGCTTGCGACAAAAGTATCTGACTAGTAAGTATTGCAACTACAACGGAATGGCTGAATAAAAGTACCAACAACTGCTGGGTTTTGGGTTATCTCATGCTAATTGTATCTGACTAGTAAGTGTTGCCACTATAACGGAATGATTAATTAAAAGTGCCCACTGCTTATCTTATCAGGATGATTATCTATACCTGACTAGTAATTGCTGCAACGACAACTGAATAAGTAAAACTGCCAACTGTGTGAGTTCCTCGGTTGACTTCCTCGTTTGGTCTCGAGGGGGAAACGCCAGGATGGGTTTGTTTGATGATAGTATCAGGTTGGATCCGAATAGGTTTTTCTCACCCCTCTCTGATAGCCGCCAGTTGTATCGAGTCTCTATAGTTGTCTGTGCATGCTGCCGCTGCCGCTCAGTCCACCATACCTATGTAGGCGAGGACCGCCGAATTCTAGCCTCGCCGTGTACTGGCCTCAGTACTGACGCTCCTCTTTTTCCTTTGCCCTTTGTCGGCACCCCTTTTGTTTAAGCAGGTTTGAGATCGACGTCGTTAGCAGGGTTACCCTTCCGGCTTGGCCTGGGCAGGGTTATGGACGCCATTGGTTATTCTTCAGGGCTCTTAGCCCCATTTGCATCTTGTCCGTAGTCGGACGCTCTGCCATTTTCAAGGTGATTTGGATCTTTGTATATTATATCTGTATTCTTGACTCATTGAGTCGCTGCTGTATATATCTGTTTTGTGGGTCCCATCGAGGACTGTTGTGTAATGTTATTACTTCGTTTTCCACCCGCACGAAAGTGCCTGGTGGGCACCTTTGAATCGTTTCTATGCGGGTTTGGCGAGTTTTGCTCAAACTTGCATAGGTCCGATTCTGAGGGTGTTACAGAGTGGTATCAGAGCTCAGCAGTTGCGATACCCCACAAGTCCAGCCTGTAGGATAACCTAGCTAACGGCCGAAGTAGCGTGTCAAAACTATTTTGCAAAATCGGTTGGATAGTTCTGATTAGGTCTGATTTTACTCCTTACCCCTCTGCTATTCTCCTCTTATCTTTACGCGTTTTTGAATCCGCTCTCTTCTCTTTCTTCGAGTCCAGGATTTCTCGTGGTTGGGTTTCCGTCGTACCTTCAGGGTTTCGCTTCCTCCTTTGATAACGGTGTTGCTACATCTGGTCTTCATGCTATCCGAGGAATCCTCCGTCTGGTGGACTTCTCTTGTTCCTTCTCGTGCATTCCGGTGTTTTCTGACGCGACGACATCCTCTACGCCAGATCCGATGCAGAGTCTGCATCACTCCTTTGTTCCGAACCTCGCTTGTCGAGATCTTCAGTCTGAATCCTGAGAGTTGGTTGCATAGTCCGTCTATTCGTGTACCTAGTAATGCTTTGAGTGCGGGATGGAGTCGCGACCATACCACTACTCTTATCATTCGCTTTTGTACATTGAATGGTGGATCGATGCAATTTTACTCCTTCCATGGAAGTTAGAGGTGGCCTTACCTTTAACTTCGTCCGTTGTTTTCCGGAGTGCTCTCTCGACGAACAGGGACAACGACCCCTTGTTAGTGGTGTCGCGAGGATCTACACGAAGCGAGAAGATTCAGACCGCCGACCTCCCTTCCGGTACCATGAGGCGGATCTCGAGGGCGAGATCCCTTGTTAGTGGTGTCGAATTGTGGCATCCCGCAAAAACCACTACTAGAAAATCGCGTTGAATTTGTGCATTGCATCGTCATCATCATGCATTGTGTGCATAAAACTGTTTGCAGAAAACCCTAATTTTTGTTTTCTAAACGCCCCATCGTTATTCAAACGCCAAACCCCGGGTGCTGCCGGATATTTTATTTGTCTAAAAACTACTTGCAAAAGTCCATCGCAAATTAAATAAAAAGTTAAATTATTTTGGGCGGGGCAGTCGAACGGGCCGATTGACCCGAACGACCGCCCCAGAAATTAAATCGGTCCACCTGCCCCTTATCCTAAAACTACCCAACTTCCTACCCACCCTTCCCAGCCACCTCACCCCCACCTATCCCCATCCGCCACCTCACCTTCTCTCCTTCCTCCAGCCACTAGGCTGCTGCCACGTCACTCCTCTCTCTCCCTACCTTCTCTCTCCACCTCTCAGCACACACACGCACTAACGCACACAAACCCACCCCCACGCGCACGCCTGCCAGCCTCTCCGCCTGCACCCTGGGCCCCGCCTTTCCCCTGGACCCGCCGGCGCGCCCCACCCCACGTTCTCTCCACCAACCCCCCCGCGTGGACCCCACCGGCCCCACCACCAACCCCCGCACGCGCCCGACACTGCTCATCTTCCTCCCCCTCCTCCGCTCGCGTCCCAGGCTCGTCCCGCCGCGCTCCTCTCCTCCGCCTCCCCTCCCTCCAGCTCTCCCTGGCCCGACCCCGCCTCCTCCGGCGACCGGCCCGACGGCGCGGCCGCCCCTCCCCTCCAGCACACCGCCTCACGCCCGCTTGCCCCGCCCCCTTCTTCCCCCAGCGACCATCCACGCCGGCGCCGCTCCTTCCCGTCCCCGCGTCGCCCTCGCCGGCGCCGCTCGCCGGAGCCGCTCCCCCCGCCTCCGCGCCACCGAGTCCGGCCTCAACCTCGTCGCCCGCGCGCCCTACGAGCTCGCCGCCGGCCCGCTCGACCGCGCCGCCCCACCCGCATCCGCGTCGCTCCGCCGTGCCACGCGTGTCGCCGCCGCCTCCCCTCAGGCGTCTGCGCCGCCGCGCGCACGCCACGCCCCGCGCCGCCCCAGCACCTCCTCCTCCCCCTCGCGCGCCCGCGCCGCGCATGGCAGCTCCGCCCTCCGCCGCTGTTCCGCGCGCCGCGTGCGCCCGCCGTGCCCCGGTCAGCCCCGCCGCCCGGAGCCCCGCCTCCTCCCGCTCAGGACGCCACCCCGCGACCCCGGGCGCGCCGTCGCCGGCCTCCCCGCCCCGGCGTCGCGCGAAGAGCCCCTGCGAGCCAGAGCCCCTGCGAGCCCGAGCCGCGGCCCTCCGTCGCCCGACCGCGCCAGAGCCGCCGCCGCCAGGTGGGCCCCTCCACCGAGCCGTTCTCTGCGGGCCCTCCGTCGAGCCTGCACCGCCAACTGCCGCGTGCTCCGTTTGACCAGGGTCAGCCAGATTTGCTCTCGCTGTTGAAGCGCCAAGGCCAGTGTTTGGTACTGATGCCCAGGTGACCAAGGCCCTTCGAAGTCCAAGTGATCGACGCCAAGTGAAGTTGGGTACCGATGTGCATGCGCGGGCCCGAGTGCCACGACAAGGTTCTCTTCAGCAAACAAAGATAAAAGCCCCAAGATCTTCGACAAGGAACTACATGCTCTCCTCTCGGAACCCCCAAGCTCTCCTCGCCAAGTTCTTCATCGAGGACGCCGAGAACGACCCCGGAGTCCGAGAACTTCCGCCGAACCCCCGAACCCCAGATCCGTCGAACCCTGAGACCGACCCCGAACCCCGGAACCCAAGATCGTCGAGCCCCCTCTGATGTGTGACCCCTTTTCCTCGAACCCTATTTTTTATAACATAACAACTTGTTGCATATTTAATTGTCATCTCGCATGCATATCTGTGGTTTGGGGGCCTTATGCCGATTCACCTAATAATTAAATATGGGGTCCATATGCGGGCAAATCTAGCCTTATATTGGCCTCATTTAAATTTGTGTAGCGAACCCATTGCTATCTTCTACCATGTAAAACAACATTTAAATTGCGGGGGTTCTAAATAACTTGAACCATCTAATTAATTGTCGGGACCCCGGTTCCGCTTAATATGACCTAATTGCATCGCACCTTGCCATGTCATCCATCATACATGCATCATGCCGATCTTCTGCCGTTTTATTAAATATTGCATCCGGTGTTTCTTCTAGTGTTTTGCTTCTTCGCGGATAAGGCCGTTGAGTTGATGTGAGCTTCGCCCCGGTCTTCGGTTGAACCCTTCGACAATGTTTTCAGGCGAGCATCTCCCCCTTTCTACCTATCTTACTTTTATAGTATTTACTTCCCTCCTGTTGATCTATTGCTATCTGTGTTGCGATGCTTTAGTTTCCGTACCCGTGATCTACCGTGCAGCCCTATATCGCCTTGGACACATCCTATTACCTGTTGTTTGGTAGCTAGTTGGACTTGCGCGTCGTAGTCGCTTGCTTAGGTGCTGTTGCGTGTCGTCAAATGTCACAGTTGCTGATGTATTGCCGCATGTTGATGTTGGAGTTGATCATAGTTTTACTTCTCGTCACTTTAATTCCTGTTTAACAACTAAAATTGAAATAAGCAGAGGCATCGGTGGGTGATAGATAATATTTGGTTTCCGAACGCCCACTTGTGTCCCGTAAGACCCCGAGTACTTGATACCTGTTCCTTGATTTATCGCGCTATCCACATCCGGGAGGTATATGGGACCCCCCTGAGCCAGAGCTTGATTCCGTCTTATTTCTTGGGGCCACAAACTAGTTTGGGGCTTTATTACTATCCTGTACTTATGCCATGTTTTACTGCTTTATTTACGATTGTGCGAGGTACTGCACACTGTACTGTTTAGGATCGGGACACGATTCCGCGGTGTCGACAAACCCCGTTTGGGGTTCCCAGTCGTTCACAGCCGTATTACCCAGACCTTGAGTCCGTCTCGGAGCTAGCTTACTTCGTTGCGGGTAGCTTAATGGGGTGGCCCCCTGAAATATTTCTGAATCCTGTGATTGCTTTGTCGTGAAGGCCTCGTTGGGTTTTGATTTGGTTTTTCCGAGGTTGATAGAGTGTGTGTTGCTATTGGTGCACCCCGGCCGGGTAAAACTTTCTGAAAGCCGTGTCCGCGGATATGGACGACTTGGAGCACAGTTTCTCGATCATAGACAAGCATAACTAAAGTTTACTGCTATAAATTTGACTTATAATGACTAGTAATCAGCTTCACTATAATGGAATGGCTAATTAATACTGCCCACAATTGCTTGTTTGGTTGTCGCTTGCGACAAAAGTATCTGACTAGTAAGTATTGCAACTACAACGGAATGGCTGAATAAAAGTACCAACAACTGCTGGGTTTTGGGTTATCTCATGCTAATTGTATCTGACTAGTAAGTGTTGCCACTATAACGGAATGATTAATTAAAAGTGCCCACTGCTTATCTTATCAGGATGATTATCTATACCTGACTAGTAATTGCTGCAACGACAACTGAATAAGTAAAACTGCCAACTGTGTGAGTTCCTCGGTTGACTTCCTCGTTTGGTCTCGAGGGGGAAACGCCAGGATGGGTTTGTTTGATGATAGTATCAGGTTGGATCCGAATAGGTTTTTCTCACCCCTCTCTGATAGCCGCCAGTTGTATCGAGTCTCTATAGTTGTCTGTGCATGCTGCCGCTGTCGCTCAGTCCACCATACCTATGTAGGCGAGGACCGCCGAATTCTAGCCTCGCCGTGTACTGGCCTCAGTACTGACGCTCCTCTTTTTCCTTTGCCCTTTGTCGGCACCCCTTTTGTTTAAGCAGGTTTGAGATCGACGTCGTTAGCAGGGTTACCCTTCCGGCTTGGCCTGGGCAGGGTTATGGACGCCATTGGTTATTCTTCAGGGCTCTTAGCCCCATTTGCATCTTGTCCGTAGTCGGACGCTCTGCCATTTTCTTGGTGATTTGGATCTTTGTATATTATATCTGTATTCTTGACTCATTGAGTCGCTGCTGTATATATCTGTTTTGTGGGTCCCATCGAGGACTGTTGTGTAATGTTATTACTTCGTTTTCCACCCGCACGAAAGTGCCTGGTGGGCACCTTTGAATCGTTTCTATGCGGGTTTGGCGAGTTTTGCTCAAACTTGCATAGGTCCGATTCTGAGGGTGTTACAAGCCATTTTGCTCGTTCTGTAATAATCTGTCGCCGAATTTGTGAGCGTTAATTCTGTCGAACGCCTTGTGACCGAGCACTCACTGGCGGGAACGATAAAAATCAAATATATCGCCATTTTCTGTTCGCCTGGGAACTCAGCTTGGATACGCGAGTGGTAAACTCGATGTACCCAGGCCGAAAACTTGCTTCGTCCGATAAAAAATGTCCGAATTTCGGCCTTGATTCGTCCAACGAGTGGAGATGCTCTAAGAACACGACATATTTAGAACAGGCCGAGAACCGCGGTGTCTTCCCTTGTTTGTGTGTGCATTCACGTGGGCAAGCATTTTTCGGAAGCGTTTCTTCTGCCAATTCGGTCATAGATGTGGATGCATGACCATAGAGATCATTTTTTATAATTTTTGGCCTCAAACAGACTACATTTAGTCATTATTTCACCGTTATACATATAAATCATGCTTTTGTACATACTCTCCTGTCCTAAATTACTCTTCGTTTTAGGTCTAGTCAAAGTCAAACTTTATAAACTTTGACTATAAGTATAAAAAAAAATATAAAAAATATATAAATATCTAAAATATGTAATAAATATAGTTAGACTTGTCATAAAATATACTTTTATATTATATACAATTGATATTATAAATATTATTATTCCGTCGAAGATGTTTAGTCAAGTTTTAACATGTTTGACTTTGACCAAATCTAAAACAAAAAGTAATTTGGGACTGAGGGAGTATAAATAATACAACTCGGTCACACCGTTGCGACAAGTGTTCTCCCTTATTTTTTGTGAGTGTAGAGTGTAGACCGGTAAGCAGCGGCGGAGCCAGGAATTGAACTGAGCCGGATCGAATAAATAAGTTTTAAATTTTTTTGGGCAATCCAAGTTCAATCAACATAAAATGGTCTAACCAGATTCAATTTTCATATTTCAGGGAGTACTACTACAAACTGGCTATTTTCCGATGCTTTCTTCCAATTTCTAAACCTCGTCTTTGTGAAAACATCATATCCAAAATGTGAACTATTGCTTGAATATTTGAAAAGAAAGCAATTTTTCAATATGCAGCATCCTTCTCCACGCTATACTCTAACCAATCATATTTTGTATACCATGCATCCAAAAATGGCAGCCAATCTGTACCAAATTTTGTTTTGGGAAAATTATGACCAATCAAACGATTTCGGCCTCTCAACAAATATGCCCATCTCATTTTATCTCTAATTTTAGGGGTGCTATATTCATATTCATCTATTGGTCTCCGAACTCCGGGATAGGCAATGACATTTACTAAGTCAAAGCTTTCAACAACATTTTTCTACAACATTGAAAACAAAAAGAAATCATGAACTCTTATAACACTACTGAATACTAATCACTAGACAAATAGACAACAAATCTGAAAACGAAAATTGAAAATAAAGGACAGAAATTTACCTGTTGAAGACCTGCCCTCGTGTTTTCTTGAGGGACCTGCTGCTGCCTCCCCTTCTTCTTGATCCACCGTTCGCTCTTCTTCTTCTTCTTCTTCTTCTTCTTCTTCCTAGGCTAGGATCCAAGCCATCTCCTCTGCCTCGTCCATCCGGGATTCTGGGATCCGTGGGGGGCTGCGGACTGAGGAGGCGCAAGGCAGCGGGACAGCGAGAGAGGCGGCTAGAGAGGAGCTGGGCAGGGTGGCCGTAGAGGAGCTGGGCAGGGCGGGGCGGTCAGAGAGGAGGTATGGCGGGGAGAGGAAGCGGGGCAGGACTGGGGGAGAGGCGCATCTAGGAGGGTGATTTTCCTGTCGCTCCCGTGCGTGGTGTCGCGAGTCGGGGCGGGCCTGACTTCTCATCTCGCTCGCTGCGTATGTCGTGGTAGAAAAAAATTCGCTCGTTCGGCTGAGCCGGGTCGACCGACCCTCCTCGACCCCCTTCTGGCGCCGTCGATGCCGGTAAGAGCAGCAATGCCATTGACTTGGCGGCTTGGATTGGATGGTCTCTGCGTCCTTGTTATGCTTTCAAGAATCCCAATGGGTTTGACTTATTTCAAACGTCAAATATGTCCAAATTTATCCATTTAATGCTGGCTAAGGCTGTTGCGTTCTTCCTTGTCCGCGTGCTCGTGTTCAATGGGGACGAACATTTTTGGGAGCATTTATCCCGCCAATTCGACCATGCATGTGGGCGTAGGCCGCGGAGGCTATTTTTCGGAGTTTTTGGCCTTAGATAGACTACGCACTACAGGAAATAATTGCTACGCTGACGGCCGGCAGCCGTCGGCACAGGCTGTGCCGACTGTGGCCGTCGGCGTAGCCCCCTCGGCGTACGTCCTCGTCGGCACAGCTCTGTGGCCGTCGACATAGCCCCTCCCCCTCGGCACAGCGTCTTCCAGCGGGCCCGCATGTCAGTCAACGGCCGTCTTGGCTAACGGTTCATCCTGAAGCTACGCCGACGGCCAAGCCGTCGGCACAGGAATGGAGCTACGCCGACGGCCAGGCCGTCGGCATAGCCTAAAATATTTTTGTTATTTTTTTATTTTTTTTAAAACCTTTGAATTATTTGACTCCTTAATCTCCCGCTTTAATCATTTTAACACTATTTATAGTTAATAATTGATTAAATTGCAGTCTTAGTCAAAGTTCTCGTTCGATCACCCATCCTAGCACTACTCCAGCTCTAACACGCTTAACTTCCTCGTTCCTTCAGAATCTCTTTTCGCAAAACAATTTACTCATTATTGTCAATACTATAATATAATTCCTATTAACTCTTATATCATCATGTCATATGGTTGTATTTTTTGAAATTATAAGCAATTATTTAAGTAAACAACAATGAATAAGTAAAAATATTATTGAATTCAAATAAAAATATAATGATTTTTTTGTATTTTTTATTTAATATGGAATAATTAATATCTTTAAATCTGTAAATCGGAATTCGGCAAATAATATGTCTAAATTGATTAGAAAAATGAGAGGAATCCAAATATGATATCAATATCAACTTATCACAAACTATGTTGTGATTCTTATCATAATTTCATTTGCCCGTTTAAAACGGCACGCATAAAGATTCTTAGCTCGGGACTGAGACTCGCTAAACTTGAAGTGGATCTACGATGAAACAACATATTTTGAACCTAAAAATGATTTTTGTAAAAAATCATGAGCCTCCGATCATGTACCTGTAGTTCATATCTGACCTACTTCCTGTCGATTCAGCAGGAATTTGTCTTTTTCACCAGGGATAGACGGAAATGTTTGAGATCCCCGTGTTATGAAATCATCCATATAAGGTGGTCTAGTATTTTTGAAAAATATGATGGTAGTATTTTAAATTAGCCATTTGGTGGTTGCTTCACAAAACCGTCCGTTTTTTGCACTCGGAAAATGGAAAATGGCTTTTTGGTGCGACGAAAAGGAAAACTTCCTCCTGAATCATTGTTCGCCATCTCATGATGCACACTTATGCATAATATGGACACATCATCACAAATTATGCATTCATTCTAGCCATAACATTGGTCATTTGACCCGAAAGTCAAGAAACCTCGAACGAGATAGTTCATTTTGTGAAGGTTTTTTTGAGACATAATCAATATACCAAGTTTGATATTTTTCCTTCTAACTATGTCACATAATATGACACCACGCGAAGGTTTCACGTTGTTTGGATCATTTTTGAATTTATGATGCCCGTTTTAAACTATCGTTAAACTTTGTCGAAGGGCGGACATGAAGATTCTTAGCTCGGGACTGAGACTCGCTAAACTTGAAGTGGATCTATGATGAAACAACATATTTTGAACCTAAAAATGATTTTTGTAAAAAATCATGAGCATCCGATCATGTACCTGTAGTTCATATCTAACCCACTTCCTACTGATTCCGCAGGAATTTGTCTTTTTTATCAGGGATAGACAGAAATGTTTAAGATCCCCGTGTTATGAAATTATCCATGTAAGGTGGTCTAGTATTTTTTAAAAATGTGATGGTAGTATTTTGAATTAGCCATTTGGTAGTTGCTTCACAAAACCGTCCGTTTTTTGTACTCGGTAAATGGAAAATGCTTTTGGTGCGACGAAAAGGAAAACTTCCTCCTGAAACATTGTGCGCCATCCCATGATGCATAATTATGCATAATATGAACACATTATCACAAACTATGCCTTCATTCTAGCAATAACATTGGTCATTTGACCCGAAAGCCAAGAAACCTCGAACGAGATAGGTCATTTTGTGAAGTTTTTTTTGAGACATAATCAATATACCAAGTTTGATATTTTTCCTTCTAACTATGTCACATAATATGACACCACGCGAAGGTTTCGCATTATTTGGATCGTTTTTGAATTTATAATGCCCGTTTTAAACCATCGTTATACTTTGTCGAAGGGCGAACATGAAGATTCTTAGCTCGGGGCTGAGACTCGCTAAACTTGAAGTGGATCTATGATGAAACAACATATTTTGAACCTAAATATGATTTTTGTAAAAAATCATGAGCATCCGATCATGTACCTGTAGTTCATATCTGACCCACTTCCTACCGATTCGGCAGGAATTTGTCTTTTTCACCAGGGATAGACGGAAATGTTTAAGATCCCCGTGTTATGAAATTATCCATGTAAGGTGGTCTACTATTTTTGAAAAATGTAACGGTAGTATTTTGAATTAGCCATTTGGTGGTCGCTTCATAAAACCGTCCGTTTTTTACACTCGGTAAATGGAAAACGGCTTTTTGGTGCGACGAAAAGGAAAACTTTCTCCTGAAACATTGTTCGTCGTCCCATGATGCATACTTATGCACAATATGGACATATTATCACAAACTATGCCTTCATTCTAGCCATAACATTGGTCATTTGACCCGAAAGCCAAGAAACCTCGAACGAGATAGGTCATTTTGTGTAGGTTTTTTTGAGACACAATTAATATACCAAGTTTGATATTTTTCCTTCTAACTATGTCACAGAATATGACACCACGCAAAGGTTTCGCATTGTTTGGATCGTTTTTGAATTTATAATGCCCGTTTCAAACCATCGTTATACTTTGTCGAAGGGTGGGCATGAAGATTCTTAGATCGGGGCTGAAACTCGCTAAACTTGAAGTGGATCTATGATGAAACAACATATTTTGAACCTAAAAATGATTTTTGTAAAAAATCATGACCTGTAGTTCATATCTGAC
Source organism: Avena atlantica (assembly GCA_910589765.1). Taxonomy (NCBI): domain Eukaryota; kingdom Viridiplantae; phylum Streptophyta; class Magnoliopsida; order Poales; family Poaceae; genus Avena; species Avena atlantica. The sequence goes on from OU342735.1 coordinate 64,803,484, forward strand.
CCACTTCCTACCGATTCGGCAGGAATTTGTCTTTTTCACCAGGGATAGAAGGAAATATTTGAGATCCCCCTGTTATGAAATTATCCATGTAAGGTGGTCTAGTATTTTTGAAAAATGTGACGGTAGCATTTTGAATTATCCATTTGGTGGTTGCTTCACAAAACCATCCGTTTTTTGCACTCGGAAAATAGAAAATGGCTTTTTGAAAGGAAAACTTCCTCCTGAAACATTGTTCGCCATCACATGATGCATACTTATACACAATATCGACACATTATCACAAACTATGCCTTCATTCTAGCCATAACATTGGTCATTTGACCCGAAAGCCAAGAAACCTCGAACGAGATAGATCATTTTGTTAAGGTTTTTTTGAGACATAATCAATATACCAAGATATTTTTCCTTCTAACTATGTCACATAATATGACACCACGCGAAGGTTTCGCATTGTTTGGATCGTTTTTGAATTTATAATGCCCGTTTTAAACTATATATAATGTTTTATATTTTACTTAATTTTTGTTTATAAATATGTAATATTTGAGTGTAGATAGATAGATTTTTTTTCTGCAAATTTTGATATATTATTTGTATTTTCTGAATTAAAATGATTTAGTTATGATTTTTCAAAAAATAATGAAAAAGGAAAAAAATCTAGAGGCCTATGCCGACGGCCTGGCCGTCGGCACAGACCAAACAAAATTTTCAAAGAGTGTCTATACCGGGGCTACGCCGAGGGCTATATCTACGCCGAGGGTCACCGTCGGCACATATCTCGCTACTACGCCGACGGCCACACTACGTCGAGGGCTACCCTCGGCACCGTCATCTACGTCGACGGCCGTATCTACGCCGACGGCCGGGCTGGTCGGCTGGCCAGGGAAGGCAGCTACGCCGACGGCCCCGACCTTTGGTCGTCGGCGTAGCCGGCCGGTCGTCGACGCCTTAATTGTTTCCTGTAGTAACGTGGGGCAATTATTTCATAGTTATATACATATAATCATGCAATTGTCCATATAAATAATACAGTTCGGTCACACAAGCAATTTTCCATACAAATAAAACATACAAATAGTTCTACATATTAAAAAGTTCAATCGTACCAACAATAAAACTACCAGTGGTCTGGATCCGTCCACATGTATTTGACGAGATCTATTTGAAATTCTAAAGTGCATTGTGGGTTGTTCAGTCACGAATTTCAGATTGAGTATGCAGGAATTCTTGGAATGTTGCTACTCATGGCTGAGGTTCAACAAAATTTCCACGGAACTCTCAAATTTGATCATGAAGCATGTCATCACGCTCATCCTCTACAATCACGTTGTGCATGATCACGCAAGCACTCATCACCTCGTTCATCCTCTCCGTGCACTATGGTCTTATAGCAGGGTCGGCTCTAGGATTTCAGAGCCCTGGGGCAAACTTCACCAATGGGCCTAACATGGAAGAAAATTTGATTCCTTACATGAATAAAACTATTGTCTAGTCATGGACACCGATAATTTTTCATTATGATAATTTTTAGGCAACACGCTATAGAAAATTAGCAAAACTTAAAGCATCCAAGACCAATGCTATCGGAATGAGCAAAAATGGCTATCTCCTCCATGGTTACAGGGAGCGAACTGCAGAACTGACACATACGGAAGGAGTTAAAAATGTTGTGAAAGTTCAGTCACGGTATGAAGAATTTTAGATTATAAGAACATGACAAAATAGAGTCGGAAGCCAGATCTCTAGAGTTTTTATCCAGAATTACCTATTGACCTTTAGTCATTTCCAATTTCTTGAGGACAGGCGGTAGGCTGTAGCAGCGACAACACTCATTCCTTCGCCTCCAACTCACCGCAATAGTGATTAGGTCCCATAGAAATATTTTCCGGGCGACCAAGGATGGGGAGGTGACAGCCCCGTGCCTGATTCGGTCGAGAGAAAACTGATCCAAGATGGACCCAACTTTTTTAATCCGTTGTCCTAAATGTAGTGTGTAGCTATGAGCCCCTATTTTGGCTGGGCCCGGGCCATCTCCCCTCTTGCCTAGGCCAGAGCCGGCCATGTCTTGTAGGGAACTGAACAATGGCCCAACGAGCTTTGCAACATTTCAAATACTCGCTCCATGTCCTTTCTACATGCCTCTTGTTCTTTAGCAAACCTATGCTCAGCCTTGTTAGTGGGTTAGCGGATTGTCTTCACATATGTGGACCACTCAGGATAGCTACCATCGGCTAGATAGTACCCCTTGTTGTAGTGGTGGTTGTTTGCTTCAAAGTCTATCTCTGAAGCATTGTCTTCTGCAAGCCTACAAAATAACGGAGAGCACTATAGCACATTGATAGCAATGCAAGAATCTGCCATGTCAAAAAAGTGTCAAATCCAAAGATACCGCGATGCTAATGCCTCGAGTATCAGCCTACACCCGGTAGAATGGTCTTTGAATTATCCCTGCCAACCAACTGGACAATTCTTTCACTCCCAATACATGCAATCTATGCTATCAAGCATGCCAAAAAAAAACTTTTGCCTCATTGGTAGACAAAAGCCGGGCAGTGTCCTCCATCATTGGCTCTTTCAAGTACCGATCGCCAAATGTCTTGACACGTTATGGAAAAACCTATACATGGACTCAAGGGCTATGGAATCACTCATGTGCATGTACTCATCAACGAGATTAGCGCTAACTTTGTAGGCAAGCATCCTAATCATTGAAGTGCATTTTTGTTAGGAAGTAAAGCCAAGCTTACCGGTGGCATCTTTCTTCAACGTGAAATAATCATGTATAGCCTTGACTCCCTGAAGAATCCTCATGAAAACATGCCTCCTCGTTCGGAACTACCTCTAGAACTGAACCGAGAGTGTATAAGGCATTGGTGCGGTGGAAGTAGTTGTTGTACAACACTACATGGTCATACTCCCTCTCCCAATCTAACGCAGACGTCTAGACCTTCAAAGAGCCCTTGTACTGTGGGCGCACATCTTCTTCGAGCCGCTCGATGACTGCCACCATGGACAGGATGATATCGGTGTCATCATCAGAGGAGTCGTCAGATGTATTGACGAAATGTTTGTAAAAGAACTCGTCCGAGCTATCCATAGTGATCTACATAACAAATAATCCATGGTCACAACAAGAATTACCTACAATGTTAGGAGATTGTCAACAAAATGAAGTGGCCAAATGTACGAGCCTCTTGTCCGCAAATGGACGAACAGGTCGTCGGCGCGACACTCTTGGCCGCGTTCCTTCGACGGCCGCGCCTGGCAACTCCGGCCTCCAAACATCGGCGAGAGAAAGGATCCGGGTCGAACGACCCGCCGGCTATGGGAAGGAGGAAGAGGGGTGGCCGAATCTGGTGGCGACGGCCACCGGCGATACGAGGAAAGAAGGGGAAGAGGAGGGCCTCGGGGTTGGATGCAGGGAGCGGTGGGAAATTTTGGCCTAGGGAAGACAAGATGAGGATGTTTGCGCTGTCCGTAGCCCGTCCGTACGAGCGCAGACGCTATCCCGATTTAGACCACGAATACACCGGTTGGGCAATGCAGATGGTTTGCGCCTCGGTTAGGAGCTCATTTTTTAGGCCTCTGCACGCGAATAGCGTTGAGACAGCAACCGGTTATTTGAGGTACCGTTGGGTATGCTCTAAGTGCGACCGCTAGGAAAAACAACTAGACTGGTGATATACGTATACCACCAAGAAGCTGTCTACGTTGGGAGCAAAAAAAAAAAAGAAGCTGTATACGTATAGGCAGAATACAGGCAGAAAGATTGACCGACTGGCGACTGGAAGAAGCAACGGTTTAGAACCGGGTTACTTAAAAAAAAATCCTTCCTTCCTCCTCTAGAGCAACGGTTTTTGAAATTATCTCAACTCAAACTCATCTGTGCAGATCATATATGCAGTGTAGAAGACTTTCATCTCTTGAAAACTGCATGACTAGATTAGAGGAGCTAACTCAAAATTGTTCTTCCTAGCACTTAGACCTCAGTTCCAGTTCAAAATTGGCCAGCAAGCGAGTTCTACAATTCAGAATCTTATTATGAATTAATGGGCACTCAAAGATAGTTAGTGCTAAAACGGTCAACGTTTTGCACCTCAAATTGTTGCTCATGTATGCTAATTTCTAAGTGATAGTGTTACATATATGATAATAGAAGTCCATTGGATCATGCCATTGTGGCATAGTGCCCAACTGACCATCAGATTCTTACGTTGTTATCTGAATGTGATATTTTAGAGCGGAAACCCTCTGTTACTTAGTTTTTCGTTATGCTCATTTGGCAATGGTATAAAAGTTTTTAAAATGCTTTGTGACATCTATAAGAATTTCTAAGAGAAGATAGCAGGAAATATATAAAACAATATTTTAATGCATGAACATCTTGCTTTACAGATGTGAAGTTAACTATATATCGTTCCATTCCGAGCTTTTCTGCGATTATTTTAGCCATTAGATCATTCCACTCTTAGCTTTCTGAAAAAATAAATAGCCCACCATTTATATTTCTCACTGCTCTAACCAATTTTCATCCAAGAGATACTTTGTGAAGTGTCAAGACTGTCAACTAATTAATTACTCATGAAATTCTTCCAGCTACCATTGCTGGATTTTGCGCAAGACATATTTAATCAGTTGTTGGAAGTTCTAAGCGCAATGTAGAATCAATTCTGGTGACTATTGTGAGCTTTCGTGCCTAGCTATTTCTGAAATTTCTTTTCAATTTTAACTTTTGAAGCACTATTTTATTTGGCATAATACTGTAAGCCTGCCTAGGTTTTCCCATCCTCTTTTACAATTTCATTTTATTTTCATTTGTATGGTAGCTTTAGTTATAAAATGCTATATCTAATCTCGTGAGTAGTTGTCTTGTTTCAGGAACCGTAACATGGCTGGTTCTTCGGATGTGCCTGTGGCTTCGGCAGAGGGACATGACTATTTCGTGCCGGTGGTTCTCTTGTTTCTGCTCACAGCATGTAGGAACGGCACAGGTTTGTCGCAAGGTCCCACCTCTTTCATCTCTCTGGCACTCCTGTATTTATTTTGCTAATAAAACCTATATGGCCGAACAAGCGAGAATTTGATGCCTATAGGAAGTATGTAGACACCTTGAAATATGTGCCAGATTAGTTGCATTCCTTTTAACAAAACTTTTTAAATGGCTCTTAGTTCTTGACGAAATGATATGTGGATTTTGTTTCTTGTTGCTCACATTTATCTGTTGGTCGACTCCATTGTTTTTTCTGAATTCCAAAATCTAACTTTGTGATAACACATGCAACAGAGAAGCTAAACCAAAGTAGAAATGTACACTGTGCTTGATGCAAAGCTGGTGCTTATCATGTGTATACTGATAGATTTTATGTACCTTTTTCTGGATGATTATGTTTTGAAAAGACTAAATGTTGGAATGTTCACAAATAGTATAGCCTGCTGCCAGGGGAATGTACCATGTTAGTTCACTTGAATATGAGAAAGAATATGTGGTGAAATTCCCAACTAGGACCTACACTTATCAGGAATTCCATGTCACCATGCAATTGCATATTTTAGAACACAAAGAGTGGATCGAGAGTCACTAGCGCATAGTTGCTACAACATTGACACATATAAAAAAGCTTATGGCTACAATTTGGTGCCACTCAGAGGAAGAGTGCACTTGGAGAAGATAAATGGAGTTTGAAGTACTCCCTCCCCTGTACACAAAAGTAATGGGCATACCAAAGAAGAAAAGAAATAAAACACCTAAGAAGAAGAAAAGAATGATGCCACTTATGTCGAAGAGGTGGCTTAACCATGCAATGCTCCATCTGTAAAAAACCCAGATCATATCAAGAAAGGACACTACAAATATGTAGAAGCACAACAGACCTAGAAAGAAGAGAATGTTCAAGAAAAAGAGTTTGATGATCTCTAAATTGTGTAGCATATTATCACTCAAAATCCAAACCCAACAAATGATCCAACGCATGTCAAGAACTATATGGTGTACAAGATGGGACAAGAGGTAAATTATGGATTTTTATCTATGCAATGCACTAAATTATTCAGTCATGTTTGTATTTTTCTAGAATTTTCCAATAATGTTTTTAGCCTGGAATATTTATTTATAAAATTCACTTTATTATTCACTATATTTTAGAAAAGGGTTAATGTGGGCCCTAGAAGGAACCATGGTCCTCTACCAGAGGGGAGCTCATTTGTTGCAGCTGCCAGAGATTCCATTCCACCACCAAGAGTTAGAGAAACTACAACTACTGTGAGAGGGAGAGGCAGGAAACGATCAACTACAACTGGGAGGGGAAGAGGTACAACACCAATGCAAGGTGCTGGAGGAGGAAGAGCTACAATAGTAGTGCAAGGTGATGGCAGGGGTAGAAATGCAAAAAATAAGAACTACTGAAGTTGAAGTTCTTCCATATCTCAATCATCTGTTGGAATGACAGTGCAATGTTTGTTGGAATCATTTAATTAAATCTAGCTTGTCAAACTCCAAAAAATACATTCCTTTCATTTCACAATGTTTCTTGATTAAATGCATTCATTTTAGAGGAGTTCTATCTCCATTTAATTTCACAATGGCAATACAATCTCCGTGTCATCTTACTGCAGTAGAAGATGTCATTACAATCTGAGAGCATTGCAGACACATGATGGCAATAAGAACTATCATTTTTTGCACACTACACTCACACAAAACCCCTTACTGCCAGGGCAACTACAACATAGAGCATTGCACATATAGCTACCGCTATTACTAAGCCTAATTCCTTCTTGTCCATCCATCTAATCTCTTTCCTATGAAGTCTTTCAAGCTTATTACCGCTTGCGATGCCGACAGAGAGCTCTTCGTTGGACTAGCTGAAGGAGGATGCCGACCCGATTGCGTTGAGCTATGGACTTGGGTTGAGCTACGGACTTGGATTAGATTCCACTATTAGGCGATTTGGTTATTTCTTGCTAGCTGAATGGTTCTTGGATTTAATCTCATGTTCTTGAAAAAAGTTCACATCACCCCCACAAGTTTCTGGCTTCAGCCAATAGCCCCCCTTAAGTAATAACCGGATCAATTAACACCCGTAACTAATAAAAACCGGACAAACCCCTTAGACGGGTTTGAAGACTGTTTTGACACCGTGGACTCCTTACAACGTAAGCCTTGTAATCAATTAACCTAGTCAAATAATCTCCATCTTCATTCTTTCATTTTTTCTCTTTCGCACGTGTTTCCTTCCCTGTCGCCATTCTCTCCAATATCCGGCTGCATCCCCTTGCCCCGGCACAAAATCAGGCCATCCCCCCCCCCCACCCACCCACCACCCCGCGGTTGTAGCCGGCGGCGAAGGAATGTCAGCAGGTGGCAGCGGCTCTGTTGGATTTGGCGAAGGTACCGCAGCAGGAGGTGAGTCCGCCTCGCTCCAGGACCGATTCCGGCCGGCCGGGTAGTCTATCGACAACACTCAGGCCTGCTCCCTGCTAGTACGTACACATCCAAGAAGAAGAAGAAATAGGGGGTGCAGCGTTTTGGCTCCCGAACTTAGCCTGGAGCTTTTTTTACTGCAGATATTGTTCATCAGCAAAGATATCGGCCTCAATATTGCCTGGTCTAGGAAGGTCTCTTGTCAGCTCAGAACATAGAGTAGTCATGAACCGTGGTACAGAACTACATATATTAGTTTTGTCTGTGCCACATATGCGTTTAGCCGCAGGACAAAGTTCATTGGAGAAGAGAAGCTGAAATTTTCACTGGTGTTATTTGACCGGAGTAATTGATTACGAGGCTTGCGTGTACTAAACCAGAGTCCATCGTGTCAAAACAGTCCCCAAAACCAGCTATAGGGGGTAATTTGTCCGGTTTTCATTAGTTGTGGGTGTTAATCATCCAGTTATTACTTAAGGGGGCTATCGGCCGAAACCAGAGACTTGTGGGGGTGATGTGGACTTCTTTCCATGTTTTTTGTCACTCTACAGATCCCTCTCCGCGCGGAGACGAGGTCAATCTGAAAGACAACTGCTGTGCGAGGCGACAGCTCCATGACGACGAGGCGTGCCAGCGGAGCCACACACACCTCGCCACTGAGGAGGCCAGGGTGGACTAGCCGGAGACGGATGGCCCAGTCTCGGTGAGTTGTGTCCATGAGGCCAGGACTACAACTTCCCCCTGCACCTCCTCTCTGGATTGATTGATTGCCTGATTTTCTCGTTGTAAACCTTGTTCGTAAGTCTGAACTAGGTCTTGTCAGCTGTTGAATTTTCGGCTTGCAGCAGCAACACGGTGTTACTACTGTTGGTAGAACCAACACAACTGGTAACGGTTATGTTTATTAGCTGAATCTGGGAAATCCACTTTGTCGTAGCTTTGTAACCACATTGCATTCTTCTGCTTGGGATTGCTGTGATGGTAATTACCATCTCATTAACTAAACTGTGTGGCTCTACAACATATATCGCTGCTCTTTCTCGCCATAAACACATCCAGTGTATTTCTGCACCATGCATGTCAAAGACAAAAATTAGCCGATTTATTCTTTCTTGGTTTCTGTTAGATAATCATCATGTCCTACATGTATTGGAATTGCAGTTCGAGTAGGTGTAGGTGTCCAGGTACTATACGTATATGTATTAGACTAGGTTTAGCTACCGAGTCGGTTGTTTAGTCTTGGCATATATATATGCGTGTATCCTGGCTTGTAAACCGCAACCGCGAGTTGAGCAATACAAGAGTGAAAGCAAGGCTCGACAAGAGCCTTTGGCAATCAAAGTTGTTTGTGTGCGTGCGTAAGTGTACTAGTTAGATCAAAAGAATCGATCGGCTAGCAGCACGTGCATCTCGGCGGAAGTTATCGGATACGTGCGTGTCGTCTCGTCGGAATTTTCTCGTCGGTGTCGTCGAAAAGTACTCGGCGGCAGGGGCTGTGCTAACAGTTTTAACCTTACGTTCTTCGTCACTCTGCAGAGCTCTCTCCTCGGAGACGAGGACGACCTGCGGGATGACTGTTGTGTGAGTCGACGGCTCCATGGGGCAACGCCTATCGTTGCTGCTTCCGATCGGCGGCGGCTGGGTGCATCGGCAGTGGTGCTCCGCTACAACACGCACGTCCGACACAGCTTGTCGGCCGAGCCCGACTCCAGCACGAGCAACACGGAGGATATCCCAAGAAGAAATGCCCCCGAAGGCAGGATGTTAAGTTGTTATGTTAAGTTGTTGACCCTCGACGACAGCTCCATTGTCGTCCCGATCGGGACCCCCAGCTCGGTGAAACTTCCCTCCAAATGACTCTTCAAACCATTACCTAGGCGTCACATAATGCATGGAGTCGCTCTGACTGGTTGAAGCATATGGATGAGTGCATGGCACTAGGTTTAGAGTGTCAAGTAGGATCCCACATAAATCCCACTTATAGTTCATTTGCTAAATTTCAGTGTAATTTACACTAGATTTTAAGAAATGAACTAGAAGTGAAATTTAGACGGGATCCCACCTGACACCCTAGGGCCCTGCTTGGTTCGTTGTAATTTAGCCTAAAACATCCGTTTTAGTCGGAGCCCAATAAATTACAGCCCGGCAGCATTATTGGCACTTGGTTGGCTGTGTTTTTTTCTGCTCCGAATAGTTTCCGGCCCATTTACATGCGAAAAGCTCACGGACGTGCGGGGGTCAGTTTCCTTTCCAACCCGACAGACGAGACGGGGCGGCCTCATCCCAACCCTAGAGACAGACGGGCGGGGCGGCGATTGGCTTGGCGAGGCGGCGACTGGCGGCGCAAGGTCTGCGACTGGCGTGGCGGCGACTGGCGGCGCAAGGTCTGCGCGAGGCGGCGACTCGCGGGGCTGCGGCGGAAGCGACTCGCGGGGCTGCGGCGGAAACGACTCGCGAGGCTGCAGCGGAAGCGACCGGCGGCGGCACAAGGTCTGCCGCTCCAGGTCCACCTCTAGCCTGTCCGGCGGCGCAAGGTCATCGCGCTCCTCCCGCCACCGCACTACCTGGTAACGCGGCCAAACCCCTGCTTCGTATCTAGGAGTTATTGCCTCTTCTTTGTATTAGTTCTGCAGAGTGAGATGGGTAGCTGATGGAGACGTTGATGGGGACAACTATCATAGTGTGATGGGTAGCTGACGTCCTTTCTTACCTTATAATCATGAGATGGGTAGCTGATGTCCTTTCTTACCTTATAATAGTCAGATGGGTAGCTGATGGAGACGCTGCAGAGTGCGCATTGTTTGCAGGACTATAGTTTTGGATCCATGAATTATGCCAGATAATGCAAACAGTGTAGGATTACTTCCGGACAAGTTCTGATTGGCGGTGTAGTGTTCTCCGGTACACATGTTTTACTTACTCATTGGTTGGTTGGGTTTATTATCTGGGAAAGAAGAATAAATGGTTCACTTCTGATATGTCATATTCAGATTCAGTGAACATTTATCATACTACAAACTGAGTCATTTTGTGTCAGGGAATTGAAATGAGGTGTGACACTCGGCAATGTCTAGAGCGCTTAGTTTTTCTCTCCTGGTCAAGATTGAATTTGGTCTTGCCATGATGATGGTCCAGTTAATTATTGTGGGTGCCCCTCTATAGCCTGCAATAAAATGAGAAGGTTCACGATAGTACTGTTTCACGCATTTGCATCTATGTCTTGCACACTCTAAGGTATTCATCATCCTGTAGAGTACTGTTAACTCCACCATTCTACCTTATCATATTCATTGTAGAGTACTACCTTTTATCTTCTACCTTGTCATTTAAACCTTCCATGACCCTTATTTACCTTTTTGAATTATCCCTTACATCCATCCTTCTCATACACGTTCAGCAGATTTGAATTTTTTTTAGTGGCATATTTTCCTTACTAGAACAAAACAAAAAGTGGTTGGTTGAGATTTTCTCAGTAATTGTCTTAGTTTTGCCTGAGTTTGGTATTAGTTAATCGGTTGCCTTCTCTGCGTGTTTTTAGCTTCCCTTTGTATATGTAGGAGGAACTTATAGGAGGTTTGTATTGTGTTGTGTAGGGAAGAACCACAACAATGGCCTTGTTTTGGTCCTGGTACATACTAGCTTGCTGGAACATACTAGCTTTGGTACATACTAGCTTGCTGGAACATATTAGCTTTGGTCTTGTTTTGGTCCTGGTACATACTAGCTTGCTGGAATATACTAGCTTTGGTACATACTAGCTTTGGTCTTGTTTGGAAAATCATCTGTTGATCTGTTTGCTGGAACATACTAGCTTTGGTCTTGTTTGGAAAATCATTTGTTGATACAAGTTCAGTTTGTTTTGTTGAGAAAAAAGCAGCACCAGTCTGCTATGTATGTTTATATTCTTTGGTTTGTATAGATTTTCTTTTTGAGATATTTGTTCTACACTAATACATACCTGTTACTCTTAATGTGTTGTTCTTAATGCGTTCTTATTGTTATGTGTTGTTACTCTTTCTTGCTGTTGTTCTTATTGTTATGTGTTGTTACAATTTCTTAGGATTAGCCCAGTTTCCTATCTTAGAGATCGGAAAGAAATATCAGAAGAATAAATAACAAGTTGATATGGCCTAGTTTCTACACGTAGTAGAACAAGTAGATTGATGGTTTCTACATGTAGTAGAACAAGTAGAACGATGTGCTGCTTATCTAATTTGAACAACTAGCCGAGTTCTTGCTGGTAGAACCAAACTTATGTAGCCTGTAGCTTTTATTTTTTTCCTTTTTAGCAGCTGCACTTGTCATGCATGATATATTCATGAGACAAATTATCTTATTTTCCTGAAGTTAGATGTAGAATCTGTTGAGCTCCCTGCTTGCTCAATGCATGTGATGAATGTCTTAGAGATTGTTTTGGAAATAGGGAATTTACTGACCTTTTACTTAATTTGAGAGTTAGCAAAACTATATTCAATGTTAAGAAAGGTTTGTCATGAATTATTGCAATAACTTGATCTTTTTTTCTGTATATAAGAAAGGTTTGTCATAACTTGTTGCAATAACTTTTTTGTTTGTTTTTCCTAGGTTACAATGGCACAGAGAGCAAGATGGACATCTCAGTATGAGAAAGGGATTGTGGATGTACTTACAGAGTACAACTTTTCTCACTACCGTGGTCAAAATGGATGGACTTCTGAAGGTTGGAACCGAATTGTCAAAGATTTGAACGACCACTTTCCAGAAGCAAAGTTTGTTAAGTCCCAGGTTCAAGACAAAGAGGGTCAAATGAAGAAAGAGTACAAGGTTGTCAAATCCATTGTCAATAGAAGTGGCATCTCATGGAATTCAACCAGTTGCATGATAAACACCACACCTGAAAAATGGGAGGAAATAGTTGAGGTATGCTTGTTTACATATGTTGAATACTAAAGTTATAGCAATGTTGTTACCGTATATTGTTGCCTCAGTACATATTGTTGGTGTACTCCGGGAAATAAGAAGACAAGCTACTACTTGTTGCATGCACCTAAACTATGTGTCTCCTCTCTTGGGTGGATTCAATTCTTAAATTCTTAAATAAATGTGATGTTCTTAATACATTCTTATTGTTGTGTGTTGTTACATTCTTATCATACCAATGTAGAACAAGCTTGTTGTTTATTTATCATGCAATTTTTTTGTTTTTTATTTGATTTACTACTATTTTTTATATATCAGGCCAATGAGGATCGATAATCATAGAACAAGCTGTTTTGTTCTTTCATTCTTGTCGATGTGGTCTATTCATGACTGTCCCTGAGATTAGAATAATGTCTATTGTCTTAATATAGTATCTAATAATGATTTTTTTAATTTAGGATGCCAAGTTCAAGTCTTCAAAAGTCCATGCGAGTTCAAGTCTTCAGAAATCCATCTTGAGTTCAAGTCTGTTGAACGGTTATTATTTGTAATTTAAGTAATCTGCTTTATTGTTGATCTGAAAAAACTGAAGCTTTTATTCATGAATAACTGTTAAAATATGACATGAGATGTTTTTATGTAAGTTAACTTTCTTCATATTTATATTTGATTATCTACAAAAAATACTAGTATATCAACTAGAAAAGATAACCTCTGAATTTACTTCCGATGGACTGTGTGTGCTCGTCCAAATCCGTCCGGAAGCAAACCGGAGCCGGAAATACTTGTACACGTCTAAATGCCTCCGGAAACAAACCGGAGCCGGAAATGAAACGTGCGTTCCAAGCGGGGCCTAGCTAGCTAGGTTGCCCTCATGTGCATGGCACGGGGAAGACACGTCGTCGTGGCAGCGGTGCACGGACATGACGTCGACGTCCGCGATGCGGACGCACAGGTTGTTGGGTCGTATACTCCTGGTTCTGTCCTTGTAGCATGATGAAACGGGAGTTCAATGCGCACTCTTATACAGTACACGTACGTAGCCCGTTTTCGACGTACGTGTAGTACGCTGACTCTGTACGACGACAGACGAGAATACTTTCCTCAATCAATGACATACGCACGTATCCGCTCGCAAACAATATCGGGAAACACGTTCGCTCCGCTAGTGCACCTGACGCCGACCGTCGCGATTATGGCGTGTCCGTGCTGGAGGGCGGTGATGTCGTTCCTGGGGCTCGAGACGGAGGAGACCGCGTCGCTCCGCCGGCGGCTGCAGGAGGCCGAGGCGGCGGCCGCCGACGGCGAGGCCATCAGGGTCCTCGGCAGGCGCGTGGCGTCCCTCCAGAGATCCCTCAGATCGGCGGTGCTGGACCGCAACGCGGCCGTGGCGCGGTTGCACGGCGCCGAGCGGCGCGCGGAGGAGGCCGAGGCCGCGGTCGAGGACACTGCGCGGGCCGGCGAGCTCGCCGCCGCGGAGGTGAGGGAGAAGACGAAGGAGAGCTCGGAGAGGGACGCGCGCATCAGGGAGCTCGAGAGGGAGATGCGGGTGCTGCGTGATCGCGAGCAGTACTGGGCGCTCGAGGCCGCGCTGGATGCCGCCGCGAGGCCCGGCGAGGTCGCAGCGGCGGAGAGCCAGGGGAGCGGCGGGCTACACGACGGGACGCTACGTGATGACCAGCAATGGGCGTCGTCAAGGACGATGCCGTTGCGACATCGGCACGCACGTGTGTTGCAGTAACGCGGCTGTTTCCTCGGAGTATGTTGTTACCTTCATCGGCCTTGATAGAGGCAGCACAACCCAACACTGTGGGTGTATCCTGATCTATAGTGAGCTGAGTTATTGGGCATTGGTCTGTGTATACGTTCTACCTGAATATTACGTGTCAACGTTGCAATTAACCTTGATTCATCAGTCAAAAAAAGAAGAACTCTGTTCATCAATTGGTTTTAGAAATTTCAGGATATGTCCTCCGGCAATTTCATGTTAGTCATACTATTCATTCCGTTTGAGAGAACAACACATCCTCAATTTGATCATCACTATAAAGTCTGATCCCGTGCTAAAAAAACAACTCACTATAAAAATATCACTATAAAGTATTGTGTCTCTGTTGCCACATGCATTACATCTAGCCTCCCGCCACGTCTCCCCTCCCTTTGCTCCCCACCCTCGTCTCGGCAGGGCAAAGCATGGACGGTGACGCCACCGTCGGGAGTTGTCTTTCCCACGTTTGCCGATGCGGCAGCGGTGTTGGCCCGGTGAAGACTAGGGTACCCATGGCTCCGGGAAGCATGTGTCGTGATCACCTTCCAAGGTGAAGAAGAGAGTGAAGACATAGAAGATCTACATTTTTAAGGTGCTCAAGGAGGTGCAAGTAGACATTTTCATCTCCTCCAAGATCATATCCATCATGAACTGCATCAATATATAACATCTTCGAGAAGCTCACTCCTCTCTGAAGCCACAGGCCAGCTCCGGAAGGGGAGCAACCCCTGTAAACCCCCCCCCCCCCCCCCCCCCCCCCCCCCCCCCCCCCGCCCGGTACAAAACGTCATCAGTAACACATTGTCGAACACGGGGACAAGGCGTCATCTGACCATCATCTTATGGCGTGTCAGCATTGTTTCCACTGATGGCACAAGCGCGAAGGACATCACGTTCTTGAACGTCTGAGTAGGCAAACTAGATCATCGACACCTCACCGAGCCCGTTGTCGCGTCGCAGGCGCCACGTGCAGCAACTTTTGTAGCGTGTGGCAAGTTGTGTCACGTATTGTGTAGCCACTTGGTAACCCCTTGCATATATAAAAGGAGGCACATGGCTACGTAGACAAGGGTTCAAACATTTGTAGAATAGAGAACAGAGAGAGAGAGGCGCAAAGAGCAACAAAGCTAGCAACTCCCATGTAATTTTCTTGGCTTGTCCTGGCGCCGACAAAGAGAGTTCATCATCGTAATCTCTCTTCTCACTATCCATATATACAATGCGGCAACGTAGGGTGTTACACTTCCGAGCGGTCTGAATCTGGGTAAAAAAACTTATGTGTTGTTGACAAGGTTGTCTAGACCGTGGTGTTCCCTCCACCAAATCAAAAAGAGGGTGTCCCACATCCCCGGTGTTCGTGTACGCACACGCGACAGGCAACCGAATGCAGTTCGATGGAGACCCGGTTCCGGTGGCAGCAGTCATGGTGGAGGGGCCATGACGGCAACAACATAATGGAGGTGGCAAACATGCAAGCCTGATCTAGGCCAGGAGGGCCACAGATAATGCATGCGCTGACGCACGTGAGTGATACGTTCAAAACGTATCTATTTTCCCAATAACTTTTGCTATTGTTTTTCCTCTAAACTTGTGTGATTTGGATACAAATAACACGGACTGACGCTATTTTTAGCAGAATTACCTTGGTGTCTTGTTTTTTTTCAGGAAATCAACTATCAGAAAAAATCCCGAAAAATATGCCAAAAATTATATTTCACCAAAAGACCCACGGAGCCAGAAGACGAGACGGAGAAGGGGCCTGGGGGGGCACACCCTTGCCAGGAGCGGGCCCACCTCTGGTCGCGCCTAGGGGGTGCAGCCACCCCAGGCACCCCCTCGGCCTCCGTCTGTGCCTATAAGTTGCCTTTCGACTTAAAAACCGAGAGAGGTTCGATAGTTTTTCAGAAAGAGTTCCGCTCTGCCGCCGCCACCAGAAACCAAGATTCGGATCCAGAAACTCCGTTCTGGCACCCTGTCGGGACGGGGAATTTGGATAGGATCATCGCCATCGTCATCACCAACGCATCTCCATCAACCACCGATGTTTCTCTCATTCATGAGTGAGTAATCCCCCGTTGTAGTCTTGGGCACGGTAGGGATTGGATGAGTTCTATCATGTAATCGAATAAGATCTGTTAGGGCATAGTGCCTAGTATCTCTATTAGTGCTATTTGACTTTGTTGCTACTTGTTGTGCTTAATTCTTGTCACTAGGGCCCGAGTGCCATGATCTTAGATCTGAACTTATTATTGAATTATTATGATAGTATTGTTTGTGATCTTATCTGCAAGTTGTAGTTGGAGATAAGCCCAAGAGGCAATAATAAAGTGGTTATTATCATATCTTCATACTTATGATAAATGTTTACATACCATGCTCTAATTGTATTAACCGGAAACATTAATACTTGTGTGATTTGTAAACATAAAAGAGTCCCTAGTAAAGCCTATTATTAAACTAGCTTGTTGGTTAATATATGATCATGGTTTCGTGATCATGAACAAAGAGATGTTATTAACAACAAGGTCATATCATTAGGAGAATGATGTGATGGACATACTCCTATAGTTAAGCATAGCATAAAGATCAAGTCATTTAATATAGTAGCTATAAGCTTTCTGATACATAGTACCCTAATTCCTTCGACCATGAGATCATGTTAATCACCATCACCGGAAGGATGCTTTGATGACATCAAACACCACACCGTAACTGGGTGGCTATTAAGGTGGCATTGAGTGTTCGGAAAGTATGGGTAGAGGCACATGGATCAAGAGTGGGATTTGTACATCCATATCACGGACAGATATACTTTGGGCCCTCTCGGTGGAATGTCATCCAATTAGCTTGCAAGCATGTGACTGGATCACATATCACAGGAAAGAGAAAAGAGTACTTATCGGTAACGAGGTTGAACTAGGTATGCAGAGATACCGACGATCAAAACCTCGGATAAGTACACTATCGTGAGACAAAGGGAAATTGGTATCGTATGTTAGTGGTTCATTCGATCACAAAGTAATCGTAGAAATATGTGGGAGCCATATGAATTTCCAGATTCCTCTATTGGTTATTGATCGGAGAAGTGTCTCGATCATGTCCGCTTAATTCACGAACCGTAGGGAGACACACTTAAGGATTCGATGTTGTTGAGTAGTTATGGAATGATGAGTAAGATACCGAATGTTGTTTGGAGTCTCGGATGGGATCCGGGATATCACGAGGAGATCCAGAATGGTCCGGAGAATAAGATTCATATAAGGAAAGTCCTATTTCGGAGTTCGGGAATGATTCCGGTGTTTTCACCAGGAATGTTCTAGAAGGGTCTGGAAGGTCCGGCACTCCGGAGGGGAAGGGTACATTGATGTGTCATGACATTGTGGACTGGTTGCATCATGTACTAGGTCACTTGGCTGGGCAATATGGAGAGATAAATCAAATCGAAGTTTGAAAGTCAAACGCCAATTTGAAAAGTCAAATCTGAAGTTTGCTTGGTGGAGGGAGAGTAGGAAACCTACTTCGGGAGGAAGTCCCACTCCCTCCACCCGCCGGCCATGAAGGAGCGTAGGAGGAGGACTCCTCCTCCCAAGTTTCCCCCTCCCACCTATATAAGGAGAGGTAGGGCTCCCCTACCCCTCACACCTAAACCCTAGCCCCAAGTCGCCGGCCACCTCCAGCGCCGCCGCCGCCTAGGGCCTCCTCTAAGTCGCCGAGTTAGGGTTTACCCAAACCCTATCCGCCGGTCACACCCTCCCCTTGGTGTCCTCTAAACCCTAGATCACCAAGGCCTCTCTCATAATCCACCATACTCGCTCCGGCTTAAGGAGAAGCCCTGCGAGATCTTCCCTCTACTTCCGACACCACGACGTCGTGCTGCCGGAATCACGAGGAGAGTGCTACAACCTCCGCTGCATGCTGGAACAAGGGAGAGGAAGGTCTTCATCGAGTACCGAATGTGTGACCGACTGCGGGAGCGCTGCCGGAACGCAGCGCCGGAAGGATCGTCTACACGATCTTGAGATCGGCAAGTGTACGACTACATCACCCACGAGAATCTTCTCTCGTTAACCTCTTTGGAATCTTCGAGGGTGAGTTCCTCTATCGACTCGTTGCTACAATCTAGTAGATAGATCTTGGCTTGTTTGTATGCATGCGGTAGAATTTTTTTGTTTTCCATGCTACAAACCCCTACAGTGGTATCAGAGCCGTGTCTATATGTAGATCTGTTGCACGAGTAGAACACAATGGTCATTATGGGCGTTGGTGTTTTTATTATCAATTGCTTCTTGTGTACTTTGCATCTTGCGGTATGGTGGGATGAAGCGGCTCGGGCTAACCTTACATGACATCGTTCATGAGACTTGCTCCATGCTCGACATGCAACTTGTATTGCATAAGTGGCTTTGCGGGTGTCTGTCTCTCCCATCATAGTAAAGATTCAATTTACAACAGGCACTTGATAGTTCAAGCATCAACGTTGTGGTTCTTGTTCGTAAGTTAGAACGACACTTATTGAAAGCCCCAAACCACGTAAAATATGCAAAGAAAGTTAGAGGCGTCTAACTTTGTTTTGCAGGGGTGTGTTGTGATGTGATATGGCCATGATTGTGATTATATATGATGTATGCAATGTTCCTTATTGTAAATTGGCAACCGGCAGGAGCCATATGGTTGTGTTTTAAATTCCGTTAAGACCTGCATGTCTATTATTCAAAGTAGTTGTAATAGTTGATGCTGGTGGATGACAACCATGAAGCGGCGCCATTGACCTTGACGCCATGCCGGTGATGATGGAGATCATGTTCTTTCTTAAAGATGGAGATCGGAAGCACAAGAAGAAAGGCCATATCATATCACATATTGTGAATTGCATGTGATGATAATCCTTTTATGCATCTTGTATTGCTTGGTTAACGATGGTAGCATTATAAGATGATCCCTCAAGCACACAATTTCAAGTTTTAAAGTGTTCGTCCTTAGTAAGCACCGTTGCTAAAGATCGTTGTTTTGAAGCACCACGTGATGATCGGGTGTGCTAGATTCTGCGAGTGTATACAACATGAGCAAGCCAGATTTGCTCATGCGGAAGCTAAGGTTTGATCTTGACAAACCTAGCATGTATAGACATGGTCTCGGAACATGGATCACCGAAAGGTAAAGCATGAGTCATATAGTAGATATGATGAACATGTTGATTGTTCGCCATTGAAGCTACATCAACTCTCGTGATGATCGGTTTTGATGTGGTGGATTTGGTTCATGTAATCACTAAAACAATGTGAGGGATATTGTTTTGAGTGGGAGTTCAACAACAATATGATTAAAAGTTGAACACTATTTATCATAAATTAAATCAAAGTGAATTTGCATAGTTGTTGTAGTCATTGGCATCCGTTTACCACCTTGCGCTTAGTTATAATTGAGATGATAGAACTATATAATTCTGGTTAGTTACTTTACGAACTGGCATCGTATTGTTTTGAAGTGTTAATCTAAAGTTTAAAAGTCTTATTGCAAACTTTCAGTAAGTTCGAGTTACTCCATAAAATTTAATAATTGGTATTAAATCAAGAGTGACAATTCCAAGTGTTAGTGTAAAGTATCATGTTTGTCTCCATGATTCTTGATATTCAAAAGATTGTCTTAATATCAAGGTTATCTAGGATCTGAAAGAGTTGTTTCAGAAACCATGATGTGTGGAAGATATTTTGATATCTGAAACGAAGTTTTGGTTGCAACATGATAGAGTATAATATGGCAAAAGTCATGTTCTCATATTTGATGAGAATTTGCAAAAGGTTGGAGACGTTGGTCGTCTTAATTCTCCAAAAGGTTTTGGAGAGCAACATTATACTCGCGATTCACCGTTATAAGCTAAAAGTAGCTTGATCATGAATAGTTCCGTGATAGGATGAATATTTGATGTAGGTAAAATATTTACTACACCAAGAGGTTACTAAAGAATGGAATTTGAAAGCACACCAAATATTTGATGATGGTGATCTACTTCAAAGTGCAAGTCCAAAGACATTGGTATTTATACACGCTTTGGAGTATGTGTCATATGTATGACTCCACTATTAATGTTGATAGATTCTTTCAAACAGAAAAGGAAATACTGAAAGAGAATCTCATACATATATGGCAGAAAAGAAAAGACTAGAATTGTTCAGCTTAAGTATATAGATGATATACAGTTTATGGCTATATTATTTGCTTATTAAACAATGTGGTTCTTAAGTATTTGATACTGAATTTGTTGGTGTGAATCGTCATACGAAACAACACAATTCATGAACTACAATGGCCTAAGTAACTAGCAAAAGAATATATGATGATGTTCATCGAGAACAAATAAAGGGTTATTGTGTTGCTTGTTAAACATCAAAGCTTGCCTTCAAGATTTGTTTTATCAGGTATTATGAGAACAAAAGGGTTGTGCAAATAATTGCCGTAATCCATAAAAGATGGATGATTCACAAATCTCGTTGGAGAAATCACATCCATAAAACTAGTGCCAAAAATGTCGAAAGACAAATTGATTGAAAGATCACTTAGGAAGTGACATCGCCGTTTAAATTACATTGGAAAGAAAACATGAAGAAACTCCATGTGGATGGAATTTTGGAGTCTTTTTGATTTTTGATCAAATGACGCTTGTGAAACTTTCCTAGAGATAATTAAAACTTCGTTCATAGGCCAAAAGGGAACGAATGACTAGATTATTGGAACTTGTACATATTGTTGTATGAAGTCCATTATGTATAGTCAAGAGCGATGTATTTCAACTTCATATGCTTTGTCCAAAATTTTGAGTGAATATATGAATATTTACTTAATAAGGATAAAGTATGAAACATTTAAAAAGTTCAAAGACTTTCAAGATGAAGTGCAAAATCATTGTAACAAGAATATAAATAGTTTATGATGCGATCATAAAGGAAGATATTTGAGTTACAAGTTTAGCATAAAACACCTAAGATTTAAGGAATCGTTCCGTGGATTTGCATTTCCCGAAACACCATAAGAGTATGGAGCGTTCGAGATATGTAATTAAACCTTGTTTGACATGGTAAGATCAAAGGTGTAATTCATAAAACTATCATTATATTTTAAAGATTAAAAGCTTTAGAGACTACCGTTTTTTCCACTGAAAAAAGCTCCATCATAATCCGTTGAATTGACACCATATAAAGTTATGGTTTGGGATTAAACCCAAGTTGTCGTTTCTTAAACATTGGTATGCTATGCATAAGAAAGATGTTTGCAACCAAAATCGGATGAACATATCTTTGTATGTTATTTTGAATAATAATTGAGTATTCCTCCATAACACAGAAGACAAAAATGTTTGTCGCTTAGAACGTCAAGTTTCTTTGAGAAGGAATTTTCTGTGAAAAGTTAAGTGGGAGGACAATAGAACTTTGATAAGGTTAAAAGAACCTTAGCTATATGTGCAAAGTTGCACAGCGCCGAAAAGTGTTCTGGAGGCAGCAACAATGCTCATGGCTCACGTGCCTCAAAGGTTATGGTCACGGAGATCTAAGTTCCTATTGAAACAAGTAGGTCGGCTAAACAATCAAATACCAAGATTTGAGAGTTAAATCATTATTTGACAATAATGATCCGACTACATGCAAAGAAGCGATGATGGGCCCTCTCCGTCAAATGGCTTGAAGCCATAAAATCCGTGATAGTTCCATAGACGAGAGATCAATCTTTAAACTTGAAAGACCATCTGGAAAGGTACAAGACCTTACAGTCATATTTGGATCTATAAAGAAATAGACATGGATGTTTCACATCTATGAAATTATCGACATATCGGGAAAGAGTTCACGACAATGTTCAAAGAATTGACTATGACAAGATATGATCTTTCATTAAGCAATATTTAGTCTAGACGGATTAATATAACAACCACGACATATAATTTTGTTATGTGTTGAATAAACAAAACAAGCTCTTCTAATAGAATGGTTACCTAGGACGTGTGCATGACATAGTCCAAAGGGTTTTGTTAATTCAAAGGATGCTAAAATCATATGCAAACTTCAATGGTTGAAGTAAGCATCGCGGAGTTGGAATCTTCACTATGATGAAATTGTTAAAATAGTTTAATTTCATCGGAGACGATGAAGATGCTTGCATTTGCAAGAAATTAAGTGGGAGCGCTAAGACATGTTTCTAATATATTATGTGGATGACATATTGTTGATTGGAAATGATGTATCTTTTTATTAACACATGATAAGAATTTCATCTCGATGAAATGCTTAGGCAGAACCCGAATATTTGGCATCAATGTCTA
This sequence comes from Avena atlantica, assembly GCA_910589765.1. Classification (NCBI taxonomy): domain Eukaryota; kingdom Viridiplantae; phylum Streptophyta; class Magnoliopsida; order Poales; family Poaceae; genus Avena; species Avena atlantica. The sequence continues at coordinate 64,825,882 of OU342735.1, forward strand.
TATGGATAAATTGTGACGCCAATATGGTTGTGCCAGAAGTACATATATGAGATATTGAATGAGTTCAGTATATAAACTACAAGAAAAGTTCTTGTTGCACAGGAAGGATTGAATAAAGATTTAATTATTTTTGATACTTCATAGATACAATCAAAAAGAGTATTTTATCATTCATGCTGTGATGTGTACAAATCCAGATATGTCCTATGCTCTAAATATTATGAGCATATACCATAATGATTCATAAGATGATTATTGGACGATAGTAAAGATATTGTTATGATCTTGTAAAAGAACCAAGAATATATTATTTTGTAGAAGTGACAAATAGATGGTTAGTTCATTGTAAATGAATTACATTGATACTAGTTTTGTCACAAAGTACAAATTAAGTTTATCTCAATCTAAACTAAGGGTTGCACAATATGATGGAATGTGAGTTCCATAATGAATTTGGATGAGTTCCAAAGTTAAGACATTGTGACAAATACTACAACAAAAGGCTAAGTATATAACTGCTATTATAGCTGCAAAAGAGGGCATTTGTGCCAAGTAGTTTGTTATCAAACTAGGTGTAGTTCACAGCAGGGATAATGCTATGAATATATATTGTACGACAATATTATCAACATGTTTTAACCCCAAAGAACTAAAGGTCACACCAAAGGACCAAATTTGTACAAAGCCATCTAGTTAGAGAATGAGTGATGTGTAGAGACGCAAAGACATGTAATTACACACGGACCTAGAAGTGTCAGATCCGGAGATCAGTTGACCACTAGCAATCGTGTACATACGACACCAGAAAGCCATAGGTGTTGAATGCACAAAGGTTTGAAACTATATTATTGACTCTAGTGTAAGTGGGAGACTGTTGGAGATATGCCCAAGAGGCAATAATAAAGTGGTTATTATCATATCTTCATACTTATGATAAATGTTTACATACCATGCTATAATTGTATTAACCGGAAACATTAATACTTGTGTGATTTGTAAACATAAAAGAATCCCTAGTAAATCCTCTTGTTAAACTAGCTTGTTGGTTAATATATGATCATGGTTTCCTGATCATGAACATAGAGATGTTATTAACAACAGGGTCATATCATTAGGAGAATGATGTGATGGACATACTCCTATAGTTAAGCATAGCATAAAGATCAAGTCATTTAATGTAGTTCATTTGCTATAAGCTTTCTGATACATAGTAACCTAATTCCTTCGACCATGAGATCATGTTAATCACCATCACCGGAAGGATGCTTTGATGACATCAAACACCACACCGTAACTGGGTGGCTATAAAGATGGCATTGAGTGTTCAGAAAGTATGGGTTGAGGCACATGGATCAAGAGTGGGATTTGTCCATCCATATGACGGATAGATATACTCTAGGCCCTATTGGTGGAATGTCATCCAATTAGCTTGCAAGCATGTGACTGGCTCACAAGGTATCACATATCATAGGAACGAGAAAAGAGTACTTATCGGTAATGAGGTTGAACTAGGTATGCAGAGATACCGACGATCAAAACCTCGGATAAGTAAACTATTGTGAGACAAAGGGAAATTGGTATCGTATATAAGTGGTTCATTCAATCGCAAAGTAATCGTAGAAATATGTGGGAGCCATATGAATTTCCATATTCCTCTATTGGTTATTGATCGGAGAAGTGTCTCGATCATGTCCGCTTAATTCACGGACCGTAGGGAGACACACTTAAGGATTCGATATTGTTGAGTAGTTATGGAATGATGAGTAAGAGACCGAATGTTGTTTGGATTCTCGGATGGGATCCGGGATATCACGAGGAGATCCGGAATGGTCCGGATAATAAGATTCATATAAGGAAAGTCATGTTTCGGAGTTCGGGAATGATTCCGGTGTTTTCACCAGGAATGTTCTAGAAGGGTCTAGAAGGTCCGACACTCTGGAGGGGAAGGGTACATTGATGTGTCATGACATTGTGGAATGGTTGCATCATGTACTAGGTCACTTGGCTGGGCAATATGGAGAGATAAATCAAATCCAAGTTTGAAAGTCAAATCTGAAGTTTGCTTGGTGGAGGGAGAGTAGGAAACCTACTTGGGGAAGAAGTCCCACTCCCTCCACCCGCCGGCCATGAAGGGGAGTAGGAGGAGGACTCCCTCCTCCCAAGTTGCCCCTCCCACCTATATAAGGAAGGGTAGGGGCCCCCCTACCCCTCACACCTAAACTCTAGCCCCAAGTCACCGACCACCTCCACCGCCGCCGCCTAGGGCCTCCTCTAAGTCGCCGAGTTAGGGTTTACCCAAGCCCTAGCCACCGGCCACACCCTCCCCTTGGTGTCCTCTAAACCCTAGATCACCAAGGCCTCTCTCATACTCCACCATACTCGCTCCGGCTTAAGGCGAAGCCCTGCGAGATCTTCCCTCTACTTCCGACGGGCTTATAGCTCCTATGCGACGTCTTTACATGGAATTGGAAGGAAAGCGACATCGTTGAAAAGAATAGCTCGCATGCGACGGTTGTGAGGCAGCTAATATCCCAGGGCCACACGGGCCTTAAAACGGTCGTAAGGACACATTTAACTTTGTTCCAATATTAGGGTTAAGCCAACCGGTTGGTTGGGACAGCCAGTCAAACCAACCGCTTCCGACCGAGAGCGCGCGTAACACTGACTGTAGCTTCCCCGACGGCGGCGGCGGACCTCACCCATCGTTCTCGGCGCCGGCAGCGGCGGCACGGTAATTAATTTAGGCGGCGGCGCTTTCGTTCGACGACGAAGGTGGTGAGTGCCATTTGAAAGATAATTCCTCTCCCATTCTTCTCAATTCGAGATCTGAGCGTGCCCATTGATGCTAGATTGTGGAGGCGAGGGTGTGCTGAACGGGGCGAGGGGGAACGATATGGAGCATGGAGAGGGGACTTCTAATCGGTATATCCCGTATCTCTGCACTTAATTTCTCTAAGGTTGAGCTCTCTGTTCGCTTCCGCTAGCTCACAGTGCCCGCCAAAAACAGGGGAGACGATGTTGCGCGCCAAACCTTCGAATTTCGCATCAATTTCTTTCCCTCTAGTGCTGTTTTAGTTGATGGAAGCACGCAGATCATTGAGAGAGACACGGTTGTTAAATGGGAGGTGGAATTATAACATGTTGATCCCCAAGAGCTAATAAACATGGGAGAGGAGGCAGTAAGGAAAATGGTGGAAAAAATTGGGGATAGTGTGGTTTGGGGGCCAGAGCAAGAAGTTTCTTTGTTACGATTTGATGATTGCAAATGTGACTATGTTAGGGTTGAGACAGGGGAACATATAGTTGATGAAATCGATGAGAGAAACGGTTGGACAAGCAAAATTGTTCTGTTTTTAGCAGAGCTCATTGATCTGAAACCTGATTCGAGGGTTGGATATGTGGCCTCGAAGCTGGCTGCTCAGATGGTCGAGGATGATTGGGCTGCACAAAGGCAAGTAATGCCTATACTTACTGAGTTGGAAGTGTTAACAGTGGAGGATGATGATGCTAATGCACAAGGGGAGGCTGCAGATGGTAATGCACAAAGGATTGTAACTGTTGATTGGAATTCAGTTGAGATACATGACCGCACTGATTTGGTCATTGCACCAATAGATGACATTGAAATGGCAAAGCTTTTTGGCATTCCTATAGATGACAGAGACAAGGAGAAGAAGAGGGATGAAGCTGCAAATGATGGTGACAACCATTTAAGAGATGAAGAGGCAGATATAGATCTAGAGTTGTTGGAAAATGCTGCAGTTCATGTAGATGATGCACATGATGATGAGCTAGTAACAGTTTATGACAAAGAGGACCCAGTTATTGAAGTTGGGAGATTGTTTCCAAGCATGGATGAATTCAGGATGTGTTTCAGGACATATGCAGTCAAACGTGAGTTTGCTACCAAGACTATGTGGACTGATAAAAAGAAGTTCTATGCAAAATGCATAGGTTATGATGGTGGTGCCAAGCCTTGCAAGTGGTATATATCTGCTAGACGCCAACCTGATGGAAGGACAATAAGAGTGAATCAAATTCCAAAACCTCATACTTGCATTACAAGTTCTCAAACAGTTACAAAGATGACATCACAATTATGGGTTGCAGAAAAGATCAAGCCCATTTTAGCCACAACACCAAACAACACTGCAAAGAGACTGAAAATAGACTTGGAAAAGCAGTACCCCATTAAGCTGAATTATACTACAGTGTGGAAGGCAAAGCAAAGGGCAATGAAAGAGCTTTATGGTGATTGGGCAAATACCTTTCGAATGCTTTATAACTTCAAAGCAGAAGTAGAGAAGAGGTCACCTGGCAGTGTTGTGGAGATAGATACTGAGGTAACAGCTGATGGGAAAGTCTTCTTCTCTAAATTCTTCATGGCTTTAAAGCCTTGCATCGATGGCTTCAAAGCAGGTTGCCGTCCATATTTGAGTATAGACTCATCTTTCTTGACTGGAAAGTGGAATGGTCAACTAGCAGCATGCAATGCTTTAGATGGACACAATTGGATGTTCCCTGTAGCTATTGGCATGTTTCAGTCTGAGACAGAGGCATCATGGACATGGTTCATGATGCAGTTGAAAAGATGCATAGGGCCAGTCTCTCCATTGGCAGTGCACACAGATGCATGTAAAGGTTTAGAAAATGCACTGAAGATTGTTTTCCCTCATGCTGAGCAGAGGGAGTGCTTCGGCCATATGTGGATGAATTTGATCAAAAAATCCAGAGGAGATGATTTTGGATGCATGTGGCCAGCAGCAAGATCTTACACCAGGCAGACACATTCATATCACCTTGAGAAGATTAAGGCGGCATGCTCTAAGGAGGATAGGGTCAAGTTTTGTACATGGTTGGAAACCTACCATTATCTTTTATGGTACAGGTCTGGTTTTAACACTGCCATCAAATGTGATCATATCAACAATAATTTGGCAGAAAGTTTCAACAACAAAGTGAAGGAGTTAAAAGACTTGCCTGTCCATGACATGGTTGACCAGATCAGGATCATGATCATGAGGTTGTGGGAATTGAGAAGAAGGCTTGGTGATGTTCTTCAAGGAGATAAGCTTCCTGATGTTGTGCAGCAGGTGGTCAACAGGAGCAGAAATCTTGCACATTTGCGTGTTGAGAAATCCTCATTGTGGGGTGCTGAAGTCAGAGATACAAAGACTGGCAGGAGGCATGTTGTTGACACTCAATTGCATGAATGCACATGCCTTGAGTGGCAACACACTGGGAAGCCTTGTGAGCATGCCATACTTTTCTTGGCCTCCAAACACAAGCTAAATATGCACCCATATTTGCATGAGTATTATTCTGTAGCAAAATTCAAGGCCTGAAGTGGACATTCAGTTCTCCTTGTGTCCTCCTTTGATGAAAAGAAAGGCTGGCAGGCCCAAGCAGAGTAGATTCAAGGCTTGGTTTGAGAAAGGTGGGAGCAGCAAGAAGGGAAAGAAAGATGAAAAGAAAGATGCCAAGCCAAAAAGGGCCCAAAAAGGTAACAAGAATAGATGCAAACTCTGTGAAGAACTTGGACACCGAGCTGGCTCTACCAAGTGCAGATACACTGCTGAAAAGCCAAAGTATGTTCATCCAAAATCTATCCCATTTCTTGTTGATGATTTTTCTCCCCCAGCTAAATTGCTTGTTTTCAGGAGGAAGCGTGGAGAAAAAGGCCCACCTCTTGTTGTTGACGAATGCTGGCCAGTGAAAAGGGCAAGAATCAATGGCCAAAGAAAGAAGAGAACTAACCAGATCATGTTTGGTGCTGCTAAGGTGCAATCTGAACTTGTTTTGGAGGATGATGTGCAAACTGTTGAGGCTTTAGGGCACACCGTTTCTGATTTGGAAGCTCTGGTGCAAAATGAGGGGCAAAATGAGCCTGTTGTTGAGGCTCTAGTGCAAAATGAGCCTGTTGTTGAGGCTCTGGTGCAAAATGAGCCTGTTGTTGAGGCTCTGGTGCAAACTGACCAAGTTGTTGAGGCTCTGGTGCAAAGTGACCATGTTGTTGAGGCTCTGGTGCAAAGTGACCATGTTGATGAGGATCTGGATCATGATCATGAGGTTGTTGAGGAGGTGCAGGAGGTGAAGGAGACTCTTGGACGTGCTGTGGGGAGGCCAGATGGTAATGGTAAGAAAAAGAAGAGCATAAACCTATTGTGTGGTGTGAAACTTGTGAAGGAGAAGAAAACGAGGGGTAAGAAGAGCCAAAAGAAATAGACATTTGTTATTGTAAACATTTGTTATTGTTGTAAATATTTGACACTTGTTGTTGTAATAATTTGGCACTTGTTGTTGTAAACATTTGTTATTATAATAATTTGTCACTTGTTGATAATTTGGACAAAATTCAAATATGATGGTAAATTTGAATTTCAACATATGTAGCTATGTCACTTTTCTATGTTTGTATGAGCTTCCAACGTTTTTCTCATATGTACAATACAACTCATCCTCACCCTGATCCCTTTTGTGAAGTACAACTCACCCTCACCCAAAATGGGGTAGAAATGGGCTCCAAAGCTAGGGTAAACCACCCCATTTCTAAGCAAGTTTTTTTCCGACCATTTCTAAAACCAAGTTAGATATTTTTCCTCAAAACTATGTCACATAACATGACACCATGCGAAGGTTTTGTATTTTTTTGATTTTTTTTGAATTAGTTATGCACATTTGAATGTCTGGTCAAACTTGAAGGGTTTTCATAAATATTCTTAGCTAGGGGCTGAGGCTCGCAAAACTAGCATTGGATCTCTGATGAAATAGCATGTTGTGAACCTAAAAATTATTTTTATAAAAAATCATCAGCATGGAATCATGTACCTGTAGTTCATATCTTACCCACTTCCAGCCGATTCGGCGGGATTTGTCTTTTTCACCAGGGATGGAATAAAAGGTTTGAGATACTCAGGTTGGGAAATTGTACATTCTAGGTGGTCTAGTATTTTTGAAAAATAGGATGTTACCATTTTGAAACTTCAATTTGGTGGTTGCTTCACAAATCCCCCCCTCTTTCGGCACTCAGAAAATAGAAAATGATTTTTCTGTGCGTCGAAAAGGAAAACTTTGTGCTACAACATTGTTATTCATCCCATTATAGACATGCATGCCAAATATGGGCACATTATCACAAACTATGCCTTGATTCTAGCCATATCATTGGTCATTTGACCCGAAAGCCAGAAAACCTCGGAGGAGATAGGTCATTTTGTGAAGGGTTTTTTGAAATATGATCAATAGACCAAGTTTGATATTTTTCCTCACAACTATGTGACATAACATGACACCATGCGAAGGTTTTGTATTTTTTTGATTTTTTTTGAATTAGTTATGCACATTTGAATGTTTGGTCAAACTTGTGAAACCCCGTTGACTGCATCCTAAACCCCGCTAACCCTAAGGCCGAATGAGGACCGTAGATCTAACCCTAGCGCGACACTGTGGCCGTCCGATCGCGTCTTCTAGAAGGATTCCGCGGGTGGCTCTGGGCGATCCGTGGAAGGGCTTGTTCTGCAACCTGATTGGTTGGCGTCTCTTAGAAGGATTTCGTGGCTAGCTCTTGGCGATCCGTGGGATGGATGATTCTGGAATCTGATTGGCTTCATCGTTTTTACGTGCAACAGCGTGGCATGCGAGGGCGCTGGGCGGGGCGGGCTGCACCATGCGGGCATGCAGCTGCCCCTAGCGTCGTGGATAGCCTTAGGCTGGTCATAGTGCTAAGTAACTAAGACTAGTAACTTGCACATGTTACTAGTTGATGTTACTACCTTTATAGTGGGTGATAACATATGTATGGTGTCATGCAAGAGCTAATTAATTAGGTTGTAGACTCATATGATCTTGGTATGTGTGATGTTATGGTAACTAGCTAAGTTACTACCTCTCTCTCTTTCTTTATTAATTGTCATGCCATGTCACCAATTTGCCTAATTGGCATTGCATGTACATGCATGTTACTACCTAAGTTACTCCCACTATGACTAGTCTTATGGACTACTTTTTGGCTTGTGGATAGCCTTATGGACTACATAGTGGATGCCCAAGTACATTGGAAAGGTAGAAGTACATTTTCGTGGACAAATTTTGAAGCTAAACGTACACTTATTTGTGGACAGAGGGAGTATGCATGTCACTATGACCAGCAGAAAAAATATTAAAATCTAAAATATGTAATAAATATAACGTACAGCGTTGGCACACTCGAGACCGTTGGACCGAGCGTGGCATGCGAGGGCGCTGGGCGGGGCGGGCTGCACCATGCATGCAGCATGCAGGGTCGGGGGCGGCGGTGCAGGGGTTACAGTACGTCGCATCCTAGCTATTTTTTTTCTCTCTTTCGCATTGATCACGCCCGCTTCCCACACGCAACGCAGCGCAAGCGTCTCGTCTCCGTGTCAGGGCGGGCTGTACCATGCATGCAGCAGCTGCCCCTAGCGTCGCAGTCTAGCTATTTTGCGTGCAACAGCGCTGCCCCATTAAATAAGTGTACGTCGAACAACTTTCTTCAGTCAAATTTACTTCCATCTGGTTCATGCGCCATACAAAAAGTCAATATTACTCCCACCGATTTTTCTTGCGTGTGTAAAAACGAACGAGTACCTTGGTACTAGATTCCTGCATTTATTACCGAAGTAAATCAAGGCCAAATTATATTTTCCCTTTTATTTTTCACTGCCAATGAACAACTACCTTGGACGTTTTTTTCTCTCTTTCGCATTAATGCACATGCATGCATGCAGGGGCGGGGGCGTCGCATCCTAGCTATTTTTTTCTCTCTTTCGCATTGATCACGCCCGCTGCCCCGCTTCCCGTCTCTTTCGCATTGATCATGCATGCAGGGGCAACGCAGCGCACGCGTCTCGTCTCGGCCTCTGCGCCAACGCAACGCTGGATTCCCACGCCGCCCTTCACGCTCCGCCCTCAATAAATAGGCAAAACGCCTTTGCCTCCTCATCTCATCTTGCCCCTCATCTCTTCAACCTCGAGCCCGTCCCTTTGCCTCCTCCCAGCCGCCCCCCAAACACTCCGACCATGGCGACCTCCCCCTTCCGCCTCCCTTCCGACAGCGAACTAAGCGACGAGGACAACCACCCGGACCACAAGCAGTGGTGGGAGCGGGAGCCCACGCGCCGCCCCAAGCGTGGCAAGAAGGAGAAGAAGTCCCCGCCCTGCCCCTGGGGAGACCAGGGCCCCATCGTCCACAACCCCGTCCCCAACCTCCCCGGCGGCGGCGGCCTCCCCTCCGAAGCCTACTGGGCTAAGGCGGCGAAGGAGGAGGCAAGGCAGGAGGCTCGCATCGCCAGGTGGGAGGAGAAGGAGGCCCAGCGCTCCTTGAAGAAAAGGCGCAGACGGCAGGAGGAGGAGCAACGGGAGGCCAATGGCCGGGCCTTCCGGGAGGAGCAACGAAAGCGGGACTAGCGGGAGAGGCTGGCGGCGTGGAATGCGGCCCGGAATGCGGCTGCACCGGCACCGCCTCCACCGCCGATGGAGTAGGGGGTTAGGGTTTAGGGGCTAGCCCAGGGTTTAGGCGGGGCGCCTATTCCGCCCCTTCTATATTATTGTACCTTTTTATTTTTATTGTAATGTTATCGATCCCCCCTATCTAATATAAGTAATGTTATCTGTGTTTTATTGTAATATTATTGCGCCTATTCCATCCCTTGTTTCATTGTAATCTGTGTTTTATTGTATTGTCATTTGTCAAAACACCCAAAACAACAAGTGTATAAAACAAAAGACACAAAAACAAGTTCATATAATACTCGTGCAATATTTATATATTTACAAGTGTATAAAACAAAAGACACAAAAACAAATTCATATAATACTCGTGCAATATTTATATATTTACAAGTGTATAAAACAAAAGACACAAAAACAAGTTCATATAATACTCGTGCAATATTTATATATTTACAAGTGTATAAAACAAAAGACACAAAAACAAGTTCATACAACACATGGTTCATTTTCAAATAAGACATTTACATATTTACATAAGTTAAAGGAGCGCCCAAGTTATGTTAGTTAAATGGATGTCCTTGGACTTCATTTATATATTTACTTTTGCAAAAAAAAAGATTGCAACCTGAGCACGAGTATCTGCAGATCCACACGTTCCTATTTAGATTGTAACGTGAGTACCATTTTTTTTTGCCCAATCAACATATAGTTACTATTGGCCTGGATACGTCCATTTTGGCATGGCTAAGTTATATTTGGGCCTGGCCTTTTTCAATCCTCGTCAATTGTTTTTTTACTTTTCAACCCCTCCCCCTCCCCTGCACATGGGCGCCCCCTGCACACTGATAAAAGGAACACTGACGAAACTGACGAAACTGAAGAAACACTGATTTCGAAAACAGAGCAGCTCAAAATTAGCCCGAATTTGTGTTGCATTTTATTCAAGACAAAGACATAGACCATTACATCCATTACAAAGCATCACTCGAACACTGACTGCGCTGTCTAATGACTAACGATGAGGAGATAGACTAATCCGAGAGAAATTACACAAAAAAAACCGGCCATCAGATTGTCCTGCTTCTTCAATTCGATGATTTGCGTTAGCTGCTTGTTCATCTTCTTTAGCTCGGCCTTCACTTCCGCATCCATCGTAGTACCAGCGTAAATGGGGTTGCCACATCCCAATTGCTCCACCACGGACGGGTTTTCGAGCTCCCGGGATGCTACCTCCACCCCAATTCGCTCGATGTACTCATCAAGCCACTCAAAATGCCCACATTTTGGCAGTTCCTGAAATCGCAGAGATGAACCCTAAATCCCAAATTCGATGAAATGCATGAAATTTCGAAAGAAAAGCGAGAAATTGGCGCTCGGAACACTCAGATCTCACCTTTCCCGGCTCGGGCTTGCTCTCACACTTCACAAATTCCCGACCAATGTTGCCGTTCTTGTCGGTGGATGTGACAAGCCGCTTCAGGGGCGCGGTACGGGGGCAATCGGGGCACCTCCTCATCGGCACCGCACCATACCGAGGCCATGAGCGGTGGGAGGAAGCAGAGCTCGACATCCCTCGCCGGCGTTGCCGCACTTGCTCGCCGGAGAAGAAAACAGAAGGGGATGAGATGCTGGAACGGTGGCGGGAGTGCTCGGGTGCGGGGACGGATCGGGGCCAACGGCTCTCTTCAACCACAGGGTGGGTCCCACGATATGAGGTGGACATCAGGTGAGTTCCGCCGTGACGTGGAGAGGCTGTGGGTCCTACTGTGCTCAGCTGATTCGAACTCGTTGACGGTCTCGTGGGGTTAAGTGGAAGTGTCGCACGGGAGCTATTTGTCGCTTCATAAGTGTCGCGTGCGAGCTATTCTTTTCAACGATGTTGTGTTCCTTCCAATTCCATGTAAAGACGTCGCATAGGAGCTATAAGCCCACTTCCGACACCACGCCGTCGTGCTGCCGGAATCACGAGGAGAGTGCTACAACCTTCGCTGCCTGCTGGAACAAGGGAGAGGAAGGTCTTCATCGAGTACCGAACGTGTGACCGACTGCGGGAGTGCTGCCGGAACGCAGCGCCGGAAGGATCGTCTACGCGATCTTGAGATCGTCAAGTGTACGATTACATCACCCATGAGAATCTGCTCTCGTTAACCGCTTTGGAATCTTCGAGGGTGAGTTTCTCTATCTACTCGTTGCTACAATATAGTAGATAGATCTTGGCTTGTTTGTATGCATGCGGTAGAAATTTTTTGTTTTCCGTGCTACGAACCCCTACAGTTGTGTACACATATCATTGTCCGGATCCAAAGGCCTTAAAGTGACAGTACTTGGGACAACCGGAGGGGATGGCTGTGGTGTGAGGATCACATGTGTTCACGGAGTGTTAATGCTTTGCTCTGGTGCTCTATTAAAAGGAGCACCTTAATTGCCAGTAGTTCCCTAGAGGCCCCGCTGCCACGGGCTGGCTGGACAGAAGATGTTGTGCAAGTTCTCATTGCGAGCACGTATGACTATATTTGGAGCACATGCCTAGGATTGTTTAGTACTTGGATGCTTGTTATTATTTATCTGCAATGCCCTAGATCTTGAAGTTACATGTTTAGACTCGTCCATGCAACGCTCGTCCATCCATCCATATGCCTACCGCACTCGAATCCCACTATTTACTGTTACTGTTACTATTGCTCCTGTTCTGCTGTTTCTATTGCTTTGCTATTGCTACTACCAAACTGTTGTTACTGATAAAATTCTGTGAGCAAGAACTATTTCCAGGTGCAGCTGAATTGACAACTCAGTTGTTAAGGCTTGCAAGTATTCTTTGGCTCCCCTTGTGTCAAATCAATAAATTGGGTAATACTACCCGCGAAGACTGTTGTGATCTGATATGCCCAATTTGCATCACCATTCTATATCATAATTACCTCTATTCATTGATGTTTGTCTTATTATGAGGTATTACTTATGGCTTTTTCATATGTTTATGCATGTTGGATGATTCTTGGAGGATGGACTGCCGGAGTCTGGATTCTGATGGAAAAGAAGGCGTTTCGGTGCAATTTCGCAAAGATCAGAAAAATACCAGAAAAATATGGAAACATATTATTTCTCCAGAAGAATGAGGGAGCCAGAAGGAGGGACGAAGAAGGGCCTCAGGGGGCCCACACCCCCTAGGCGCGGGCCCACCTGACCCTGCGGCTAGTTCGGTAGGCTGCTCTGCTCTATTCAGTTCTGAGATATCAGTATCCTTCTTTTCCCTGCCCTTCGTGGCACAAATATGATGTTTCCGTCCAGAGATGGAGCTCAAAGGCGAAAGGCACTAAAGATGTTTCATCAGAATTGCTATTGACATCGACTCGTCCGAGAGATTAGCATGCACCTCAGGGTTGTGATAAATCCATCCCCAAAACCCAGAATTGGATCTATTGTTTTCACTTTCTTTCCCAAACAATGTATCTGTTGATACCAGAATTGCTTATATTGCTCGCCCTAAGATGGAAAATGCGATAGAACCCACTTTACATACCTCCATAGGAGGAGATCCCTTAGAAGAGAGTGAAACAGGCAGTACAGCAATTCACAAGCCATAGAGAACGAAACTCGGAAGAAGATCTAGTTTCAAGTCAGCTAGGAAGACCTCTTTCTTAAATGAAAGGGAAGGGGTCCACATAAGCCCCAATTATTCCCTAGCTTGTTCTTCCTACATATCTGTAGGCGTGTGTGAATAAGAAAGAGTTGAGCGAAGGAAGGGACTAAACCCATCTGTTCAAGTAGTACCGAAGGAGTATCTCCGAGTTAAGGAGTACCGAAGGGAAGGAAGAAAAACCAAGTGAAAGAAGAAGTGCACAGCCACAGTATGGCAGAGAACAACGTCTATCTCTCAAAGAAAGATCCGCAAGAGAAGAAAGGACCTGGGACAGAAGAAAGAACCGAACCCTATAGTTGTACAGAATTCCGTTTGTCCGCTTTCCATTTCGACCACTCGCTCCTATGTATGAAGAATGGCTCTTCCTTGTCTTCATCTTTTCCAATCGACTGCCTTCGGGCGGATCCACACACGGATATCGAGTCAGTCTAGTGGCTCATGCTGCTTAATAGTGGAGGCGGGTAACAACTGCTCTTTCTTCTCAATCTTCCTATTTATTGTACACAAATGAAGGACGATCGAGAGAAAGTAGGCTCCGTTTCATCAAAAGAAAGATACGTGTTGATTTTGTCTCAGTTCACTCAGTTCGAGGTAAGGCGGCTACTAAATAGTGAGAGGGGCCACCCCTTCCTAGTAAAGCCAACGGTCAGCCGCAAGGCGTAAAAGATATGTGAGAGAAGGAGTTGCACCTTTCTCTTCGAATTCCGATTCAGGCCATATAAACCATCATACCAGTATAGTGGATCTACTACCAACACGAGTTCAACTGCCCGATTTCTAGAAGCCCTTCGTCATCGAGACTGACGCCTATGACACAGGTTTGCACGTATAAAGGTGGACGAGGCAATAAGATGGTCTTGTAAAAGAAGAGGGAATGCAGTTTCTCAATAAATGCGGATTTCGCTTTGTTTCCAGGGGTGAGTGATAGATAACCTTTTCGGCCTGGTATTGACAAACAAGCCCGCCTGGGAAAGTATGCTGTGGCTTGTTCGAATAGCAACCTATACTATCATTCTGTTCTTAAAATAAAGTGAACATCGACGGTATCTCCCCAATGTCTATCGAAGCCTTGAATAACCCGAAGCTGATTGATTCACCCTAAGAATAAATAAGTAGTCCTCTGCATAGTCAGTACTATAGCCTCACTAGTCCTCGTCGAGGAATCTCCTTTCCGCCCTTTCCTCTATTTGTTCGATAGGGTCTTCGTCTCCGTGTAAAATAAAAGCAAACTCTCCAAATTTATGACCAACCTTTCCTTCAGTGATCTTACAATGAACAGGAGTTTTTCCATTGTAAATGAGTACGGAGCAATCAACGAATTCCGGCGAAATAGAAGATCTACGTGACCCAATTTTCCTGCTCATCACTTCCTAACTAGTTATTCTAAACAGGAAAGCATCAACAAAACTTCCCTTCCGTATAGATCGTCGTGGCATGAACTCAATTCTGCGTTTCCCCACCCCCACTACTGCCCTTTCCAAAAAAATCCTGCTTTGGTGGGCTTCCCCCAAGAACAATGGGGCGTCTGCCTAAGCACCGGCAGTTCATATTGTCGATATGAGTATAATTGCCTCGATAAATAGATAAGAATTCCTTCCTTGAAAGCAGAGCTGGTTACCGGAATTGGGGCTAATTCCGAGTTTCGGCTGGCACTAATTAGGTCTCTCTATGTCAGCCCCTTGACGGGGCAACGGGGGGCTCTCGAAAAGACGATAGAGGCCATCTTGCAATGCCAAGGGAAGCCCACAAACTCCCTATCGTCTTTCCTAGATCTTAAATGTGATCTGGAGCACCCCGAAAAAAGGAAGACCGCTCTCCGTCCATATTTAGAACGGTTAGGGCGGGTTTCTAAGGAATAAAAACCTTCCGTCGATTTATCCACACTTCCATGACTTCTAGAGGAAAGCTAACTGCTTGCTGGCTGGGAGCTGTATGAGCGGTAACGTCCACGTACGGCTCCGTGAGAAGGTGGACGGAAATGGCCTTGTTGTACCTCACTCCCGTCTTCAATGGGGTCTGCTCTTTTTTTTTAGGAGAGTATGCCAATATGATCTTAATGAGGTGCGGGGCTTTGCATCTGACATTCGTTGGGCTTTCCTCTGCGGGAGCCCGCGTCCCGGCCTTTTTGTGCAATAAACCCCTCCGGCCGAAGACTAGTGATAGGTGGTCCCGCGGAGCTTTCGGAGAAGGGTAGCCTAGTGTGTAAGCACAGCAATGAACCGCGGCGAACCCTCAGACGACCCTTCTAAGATAAGGGGGGAGATCCTCAGTAGTGGTGACCCTTTGACTCTTCCACTGACTTATATATGTACCGAATGCTCATACGGGAAAGTGAACTCCTGGGTCTGGAACCTGGGGGTTGCTCCGAGAAAAAATCCTTTCTTTCTCGTCCACTCCAGGGGGTGCGGACACACCTGCGCGGATTACAGGTGACGGTTACAAGAATGGCGGGGAAGTGAAGAGTACCCGACGACATTCAGGGATGAATGTAGACCCATCGGGCGGGGATAATCATTCCGGTCCTGGGAGAGGTGGCGACACCAGTCTGAGCTGAGGGAAGCCAGCCAATTGAGTCACTGAAACGACCGCAGGAGGCGCACCCTAAGCCCAGCTTCTCGGAGCTGCTATTGCGAAATACGGCTTCCTTAATATCCAAATTTCAACAAGGGGGCTGGGCTGCTCGCCTTCATAGAAAGGCGACCGGGCCTAGATTAGATGTTCGCCTTTTTATAGAATAGAAAGAGAAGGTAAAGGGGGGTTTGGAGATTCTTGAAAGAATGCATGGCTTCCTCCTATTCCGCTTCAACAGAAGCCCTGAAAATCCTGCTGCTATGGCAGCAAGGGTTATCCATTTCATAGGCGAGGGTGGGGGAGAAGCAAGCCGAACCTCTGATCGACCCGGACACGTCCAAAATTCTCGGCGTCGAGAGAAAGACGAGATTCAGTAAGTAATTCAGTGAGTGCTTTCTTTTATAAGAAGAGCGTCGGCTTGGAAGAAGAAAATGAAATACGAACAACCGCGCTGGTCGTAATAGATCGACTTGAATGCGTCTTCATTCAAGTTCCATTTCAAGGGAGGACGACGTACCATGATACTTTCTGTTTTGTCGAGCCCTGCTTTGGTCTCTGGTTTGATGGTTGTACGTGCTAAAAATCCGGTACATTCCGTTTTGTTTCCCATCCTAGTCTTTTGCGACACTTCTGGTTTACTTATTTTGTTAGGTCTCGACTTCTCCGCTATGATCTTCCCAGTAGTTCATATAGGAGCTATTGCCGTTTCATTCCTATTCGTGGTTATGATGTTCAATATTCAAATAGCGGAGATTCACGAAGAAGTATTGCGCTATTTACCAGTGAGTGGTATTATTGGACTGATCTTTTGGTGGGAAATGTTCTTCATTTTAGATAATGAAACCATTCCATTACTACCAACCCACAGAAATACGACCTCTCTGAGATATACGGTTTATGCCGGAAAGGTACGAAGTTGGACTAATTTGGAAACATTGGGCAATTTGCTTTATACCTACTATTCCGTCTGGTTTTTGGTTTCTAGTCTGATTTTATTAGTAGCTATGATTGGGGCTATAGTACTGACTATGCATAGGACTACAAAGGTGAAAAGACAGGATGTATTCCGACGAAATGCCTTGGATTCTAGGCGGACTATAATAAGTAGGAGGGGAATGACAATTCCAAAGAAAAGGTGCTTCTCCTCCGCAGCGGGGGGATCGTCTGACAATTACAAAGAAACCTTTAAAAGATTTCTTTTAGAATCTGAATATCGGGATTTCCCTGGCCTAAGGGATCATATCGACGAACTTCTGGCATTCCTTGAACCCGGGGAGATCCTATACATGGTACACACGTTCCCCCGGGACTTTCCTATGCTCGGGATCTTGTCACCCCAAGATATCCGAAATAGAATTAATCACTCGCGCAAGCAGTGGAAGCCTCCCAAAAAGGGAAACGATTGATTCTAGTAATTTGTTTTTTTGGTAGGTTTGTATTGTTTCTCGAATTGGTAGGTTTCTTGAAGTAGTTTGGTGTAGGTTTCTCAGAGGAAATAGAGATACCGAGGCCCCTACCTACCTTATGGGTAGGTAGGGGGAAGGAAGAGTGGGTCAGAGGGCTTCCTTCACAGTGCATACCTCTCTTTCTCTTTTGAGTTTTTCTGGCGGACCGGTCGCGCAAGATCTTTGGTCTTCCCCCGGAACCGATGAAAAAGCGGGTCGCTTCTTATAGACTCGCTCAGAATGATTCTTTTATATCTATGGAAAGGGGATGACATTATCGCCATTGATTGAATTCGTACGTCTATCGCTATCCCGGGCCGAGGAGAGGGGGTTTCGGAAGCCGTGCCCTTGTTGGTAAAGGAAGTAGGTTTTGCTTTTGAAGGTAGGTATTTCTGGAAGCAAGGAAAATAAAGAAGGAAGCATGGGTATAGGTAAGTCTAGACATATTGACACGGGCGTATACTGAAATAGGCATAAGGCCGCTAATGCTAAGGAGACAGCACCGCTTCTTTGTTCGTAACTAGGACATGTATTGATGCTAGAGGCAGACTCCTGGCACTTATCACTCCTTAGATGAAGCAAGACAAGAGTGAGTCCGCTAAGGGACAAGTATGACTAAAAAAATGATGGCAGATTTTTATGGAAACGATTATATTTGAGTATATTGTATCATTGGGTTTGTCATTGTCGATAGCTATTCTTGTCGCCGTTAGGGCTGGCCGGATGATCCATCACATAAATGCTATTAATGTTGAAACACAAGTAACTGATATATCCAAAGATGTTCTTAAAGAACAAATCATTTATCAATTGGAAATACTCTCTAAAGTCTATAGAGATACTACTGAGGGTGTGCACTTACCGGCAGGAGTCAATCTCCAAGAAGTAAGCACACATCTATTTTTTGTAGACGAGAGAGTGAACCTTCTAAACAGTATCTACTGTGATCTTATTGCAAAGGGAACTGGAAGTGAATACTTTGGCCAAGTTATACAATTTCTTCTGGGATAGCTTGTTGTGGGGCTTTCCGAAGGGTCGTTCTGAGAGTGGTCTCTTTTCTTTAAGGTTGTATATATTGTCGGAGAAGGGAGGGATCCAGGCCAGGTCTAAAAGTGCCGAGTTGGGTTTGGGACATGATCAGGAAATAGTGCATCTTATATAGTGGGTGCCAACTTGATTGCTGCTGGGATTGCTTGATAGGAAACTTTGATTGATACGAGCAGATGTGAATGAATTGAAATAGTAAATAGTGGTGATATGATCCCGGTATCTACACTCGGATCTACTTCTGCTACCGAGACTGCTGCTACTGTAAAAGCATCAGGAACGTGTCAATTCACTGAATAAAGTGCTCTTTCCATTGATTTATGGATGAAATCACGAAAAAGAGAAGGAACCACCGATTCTGCATCAAAAACAGGGGTTCTGGAGCCAGTTTCTCAAATCGTAAGTAGATCCAATCCAGGGCAGTTGACAAGTGAGGTTCTCCGGTCGAATGCAAATAAGCCAGAGCGTATCTCTTGTTTCGAGGAAGAAACAAACATCCTGGTCTCAATAGATCTTGATTCTATGCATGCGTCAGACACATCACGAGCCGGAACAAACGAGTGCTTTCAACAATAAGCAATACCCGAGCTTCCTTCTACCAACCAGGATTCCGATACCAATTCCAATCTGGCACAGCACAAGGAAGTAGCGCACCAGAAGAACCAATACGAGAACCCTTCCTTCCAGCCAGAATCCGTCTTTCTTGTCCTTTGCATTCGAGGAATGGGATCTGCCTTGTGGAAACAAAAGCTATTTGTTCGAGTCAAGCAAGCGGACAGTCAGCTAAGAATACTGGAAGAGAACTCTCTAGCCCTGCACTTAAACTAGACTAGAAATCCGAAAAAACACTAGTTTTGGCCCATAGCAAAATAGAGTTTTTCTTCTCCGCGGACTCCCCATGCTTGGCGCCATAGGCTTTAGGACTTTTGGCACTAGGGAATCATACTTTGATCAGATCCGTGGACAGGCTCCCGAGGTCAAATCGGATTATGGACTTTTCCAGCTAAGTGAAAACGCACTTCACTACTAGCAAAGAAGTCAGCTCAGGGCAGGGCCGGTGGTAATCTCAGATAGGAACTTGCCGGGATCCTTCCATACCTGCCATCCACCACTACTACTGATCGTTTCCCAGAACGAGCCATACCTTTTCCCAGAATGAGAATACGGCTGAGGACGAATAGCGGCGCCTAGCTTTAGTTTCCACACGACACGATGGATCTATCACTCTCTTTAGCCAGGCCATTCTCTAGAGGAGAGTTATACCCGCCTTGATTTCTATCAAACTTATTAGATAGTAAAGCAGACAAGTCTGAAATGGAATGTTTGATCGGTATATGTAGGGCTCTCAAAAGAGAATCTATTTCAGCATAGTTGATTTTCAGAAGCCAACTAGAACTGAACTGCCGTATAGTTTACTGTTCAGAGTTCCCACCTGTTGAGAAACCACCATAGTTGGATGATTGCTCGCGCTAGTAAGACAGCTTTGACTCTTCTTGATCGTGATCGGTCACACCCTCTTTAGAGGTTCTAGGCCCTGCCTATTGAGTCATCTACCACAGAAACAGAGTCTCGTGATGATCCAGGTACAAAAGGTTCGTCAGGCCCGCATTCAGAGACTTCTGCCTCAGACTCATATCCATAAAGATATTCTCTCGCTTTCTAGCTGTACCCACCACGGAGGTGAGAGATTTCCCGTTATCAACATTGTCCAGGCAGGACTCTATTTTGAGAATGCTCGGAGCCCAGTTTGCTACGTCCCTCGAGAAAATCAAAACTTCATTGGAAATTCTGGACCAACTTAGGAAGGCACGGACTCATACTTTGTAAGGTCGAAGTCTACACATAAGAAAATCACTAGTGCCTAGGAATACCCCCTTCTTCACCAAAGGGTGCGGTTAACTAACCCAATTCACCGGGA
Organism: Avena atlantica; assembly: GCA_910589765.1. Taxonomy (NCBI): domain Eukaryota; kingdom Viridiplantae; phylum Streptophyta; class Magnoliopsida; order Poales; family Poaceae; genus Avena; species Avena atlantica. The sequence goes on from OU342735.1 coordinate 64,845,971, forward strand.
TCAGACGCTATGTCAGACATTTAGCTAAGACGTTATGCTCTTTTGATTGAATTCTAAGAGAATTCCATCCCTAATTGGGCGTACCTTCGTTGACATCGAAACGCGCTCGCTTGAAGCCCCTACGGAGGCGGGTTTGTAAGAGAAATAAGAGGTGAATTAGCGCTGTTAAGAACTTCCTAAGGGCTACCACCGGTGGCCACCTAAAATAATGGATCAATTGGAGCTTATTTGTTAAAGCCACCACCCTGGTATCACAGATCCAACTTGGTTCAACGAATAGAAACAAGAATTTCAAGGGAGAAATATTAATGGCCGCCGCATAGCTCGTGTAATCAAAATGCAACATTTAAGTGCATTTCAGTAGCTTGAAAACGAAGTCATTGCTACTGGCTTCACTATTTTAGAGATTACTCTAGGCAGAATCCACCGACTTCAATAGCCAATTGGACCACTGCCTCCTTCAACAGGAGTAATCAAAATGCTTTCTACCGTCGCCTACTTCTCCGGGAGACCTGTCTAAAACCAACCAAAAGGTGAACAAAATAAGTCATAACAGAGGTTTCGAGAGTGCCCAACTGAACCACCCGCTCTTAGATTCCAGAATTCGTGGCCTGAGCTTCATTCATTGATTTATTCGGGTGCATTCCTTTCGCACCCCGGTTATGAAATTCCGTACTCATTAAGTGCTGGCCCCCTTCATCGTCAGATTTTAGGTTCACCGCTAGCATAGCATTTGAGAATGCAGATTGCTCCCCGCTTGAGCTACCATACTTTGTTGGATTTACGACAGACCCCCCTATCATAGTTGTCCCTATAGATATAGAGATCGCCCTGGTGTTATTAGTACACACATACCCTGGGGTACCATTCAAGGGAAACGGGAGGTTTCAACCTGTATCATCCAGCGAATTAAGACCCCTCGCCAGGAGCTTCCCCTAGAAACTTTCTTGCTTTCATCAATCAATCGAAGTTCAATTTCATCATCATGAGAGCTGTGAAAAGCCGATCCTAGCGTGTTTTATTAGCCCGCTGAGCTTCCGTGCCCAGATAGACTTTGACTATACTCTAAAAGAGAGCTAGATGATCTGTTATCAAGTGAGAAGAAAGGCAGGTCCAGAAGTGCCCATTATTCTAGAGTTAACCACTGAAGTCTTTCGAAAAGGCATCGCTACCGGAGTCAAAAGATCGAGGGACAGGAGATATTATTGTTCCACGACCTTGTGAACTTCATCGACCGCCTCGCTCCTTAGTCGCTTGTATCTGTCCGCTAGTTGCACGCATTGTGGGAGGGGTGGCTCTACCAACTGAACTAAGTTACCACTTTCCAGTGAAGTGAAATGGGCGATGTGAATATGAAGTGCCAGCCTACTACGGCTGAGCAGTGACCAGGAAACGTTCAACATTAGAACCTGGCGCTACTGTCTCCTATAAGGGCCACTCAATCTTTTCTGAGAAACTAGCAAATCAACACCATCATACGCAATTCATTCGAGATTCAAGACAAGGATGCCATCACAAATAAGAGAATCCGCCCTTAACTAACCTGAATTTGTGGATCAATTTGCTTTCAATTCACTTGATTTGGGTAAAGATCCACATCCATATTAATTAAGGAAGACGATGATAGGTCGAATGGGTAGGGGTATGATTCAGTCGGAAGAAGGGCAATAGGTTCCCGCGCACTAGATTGGGATTACAGTGAGGCACGCTGCGGTACAGACAGTGCCGAATCAGCGGATGGCCCTTTTGACTATAAAGCCGTTGCCGGGCGCTAGGCAGTATTATGGGCTGTGCGGCTAGAAGACAGTTATCATATCATACATATTTTTTAGCATTATACATAAGAAAAAGTCTCAACTCGCGGGTGTGATGGGAGCCAGCGGAAACAGAGAGAGGTACTTCCCACAAGTAAATGAGTAGAAAACTACTAGCTAAATAACTAGCTCCTTTGGTTCGAAAAAGGGTGGATTCGACCTCCTAAAGTGCAACTCCCCTATTCCATTTTCCATACCAGAGTTGGTACGTCCGTCCACAGCAGAATGGAGTCACCCGGGTCATAGTTATTTTAGAGCAAATAAGAGGTTGGTAGGCTTTTCAGAGTGAGCATACGGTGGGTATCCTATTGTGCAAGGATTACGAAAGAGAATGGTGGGATGGTTCTATTAGCCCCTGGGGCAGCGGGAGTCATTGGAGCATCCATTGGCAGCTCCTCCAGCGGCTGCACCTCCTTGCATGCGCATATTGATTGCTAGGTTATCCACTTACTGGCTGGAAGAAATAAGTATAAATTGATTTCTTTTTCTCAAACTTTCTCGAAATCATTTCTTGTCAAAGAATTCCCGCCAAGTGAGTGATGCGGGAGCAGCCACATAAGATGTTACAGGAATGCGGTGCCTCCTCCCCGGGACTGCCTGTGAGGCTTACTATGGATGGCTTTTAGGCTCCGACCGCCCATGCGAAGCTAGAAGAAATCTCTCATCAGAAGAATAAAATAGATAACCGGGCCTAAGAAGCCGATTGTACAATCGAGAGGTAGGGTGGTAAGGTCCATACGTAGGCTCGCCCTCAACAGATGCTGGTTTTCATTTGCCCATATTCGTTATGATTGTGGTATCGAAGCTGTTCATTGAAATCCATAGGTTCACGTTACAACCCACCAATAGTCGATTCCAGAGCTGAAGGCGAAAAAGATACTCTGGTCTAGCTTCCGCGGAGGATTTACCTACTCTCGGGCGGCGCCCAGAGCAATGGCACAACCTAGCCCTAAACGCACAAAAAGAAAATAAATGAGATTATGTACCTGGGGTTCTCGCTTCTCCTGGCCATCAAGAGATTTTTTTTGACCCAGATAGACCCAGCACTTCCTACATTGACTATTTAGGAATTCTATTGAAACACGCAGGGTTGGTTTGAGCCGATATACCTATCCCACGATAGCCGTTCTTACCTCGGGACTGAGCTATTCTTCGATAAATAAGAAGGCTTACCAGACTAGTGTACCTGAGTTGGGAAGTTGTAATCCCTTGCCCTCTCTTGCGTAATATCGATCGATTGTTCTTCACGCCCTTACGACTCCCTTAGATAAGCCCGGTTCTGCCTTCCCCTACACCACCATGTGAGCCTACCTTACAGGACGATGCTGGGGTCACTGGCCATGCTGAATTGATCTCATTTTCAGAAGATGATTTTCGTATAGTAGACGTGTTTCTATTCCTCATTCCTTCCTTTTTATAGCCGCTAAAGTACGGTACCTGCGACTCCTCTTTGAAACCTTCCCCCAGAACCATAAAGGGCTGTCATGCCAGATGACAATGAGCACAGTCGGCAGTGAAAGTGCAAGAGCCTAGAATCGAAGGTGTAGGTCACTCACCCGCGCAAACAACATTAGTGAAATCATCAGTAGTCTTTGGCCGAAGAAGGAATATATATATAGGAAAACAGAGCTTCCTTCAAACGCTGATCGATACCATCCACCTATACTTAAAGAAGAAAACGTGACCGTTTCCTCTCCGCAACTACTTCCCGAATCAGCACCGTCTGGAGGCTTTGCATCTGTATTTGGAGCTGGGCATGCATCCATTGATTCTATTGGAGCTTTGAACGCTCGAAATATTTCTCTTCTTTTACCCCCTTTACGCCCTTCGGGGCTGCTAACAACGAGCTAATACACAGGAACGGCACGGCTCCTACACCGCTTAACTCCAATAATAGAACCTGGTCCCACATACCTTGCATTTGATAATGAAACAATCAGAATTTGGCCGCATCGCCCACCAAAATTGACATCCGGCACCTTCCGTAAATTTCATGATAATTCGGACTCGATTTGCAAATCCTTCTGCAAATATATCACAATAGATCTTCGGACGCAGGAGGAAATTGATGCTGTTCAATGTATGGGCGTGGATGTTCTTATTTGGACATCTTGTTTGGGCTACTGGATTTATGTTCTTAATTTCCTGGCGTGGATATTGGCAGGAATTAATTGAGACTTTAGCATGGGCTCATGAACGTACACCTTTAGCTAATTTAATTCGCTGGAGAGATAAGCCCGTGGCTCTTTCCATTGTGCAAGCAAGATTGGTTGGATTAGCTCACTTTTCCGTGGGTTATATATTCACTTATGCAGCTTTCTTGATTGCCTCAATATCAGGTAAGTTTGGTTAATTTAGTTGGTTTTTTTATGAATAGCGCATAGCAGAGCCGCGCCTAATACTCCGGCAACTCCCATCATATGAAATGGGTTCAATTATGAAATCCTTGGAAGAAGAGGATGAATCGAAATATCGCTGTGCTACGCCAAAACGTCGGCTAAAGAACAGAACTATTCTATTGATGGCCCCGAAAGAAAGTGGATCTGTGAGTGGAGGAACTTGTCGATGTGTCAAATCTAGACATAGAACAGCGGTCTAAAAAAGGGAAAGACTACTCAAATTCAGCTTGAGCAATTCATTCTTGGCTAAAACAAGAGAAATGGCATCTTTCCTAAGACCGCTAGCGCTTTCTAACCTTGTTGGCTCGGGTTCCTTCTCTCCCTTGAAAGTGAAGACATTAGCAAGAACTGCGGATGAAAGAAGATCGGAGTCGTGAACATTTTTCGGTTAGGCCGAGAGGAAAGAAGCTTGTTAACCACGCAGAGTAGACATTCGTCTTATCAATAAAAGTCAGGGCTGAAGTGTTATGCAGAGGGATTTATCCAATGGATACTGATACCTACAATAATAAAATAGTGACGATAAATCTGGCAGGTGGAAGATTGAATGGTAGGGAAATGACGACCCTTTCTAGCTAACTTCACTAACAACTCTTCTATATGTGGCCACCAGAGCAACACAAATGCATTGATAAGTAGTTTGCCTATCCCCAACCTGGTAATCAAATCGGAGTGAGAGTTCCACCCATGGGTGTGTAGTAAGGTCACTTATCTATCTTTATGTCAAACAAACCTTGGCCCCACGGGAAGATTTAGCGGGATAGCTTCTTTTTCGCTGAACAGAAGAGAGAGAAATACAGGTGACAAGAAGGTGCAACTCACGTTCTACACGAGCCCGGAAGAAAGAAGTGCCGTGCCAGGAACAGGACAATAGGTCGCTTTTATACTGACCACGAGAATAGCCGGCTAAAGATGGATACACAGGAGAGATACGCGGGGCAGAAGAACCAACTTGAATCGCGGAGAACAGGTAGCTCCGGCATGTGAACTTGTCGAACCATTCAACTATACTGTATATCGATTGGCCACATCAACGCATTTCACCTCGGAACTTGTACTTGGAATAGAGCCAGCCTTGAGATCCGCCACATCTTCCTTCAAGTCAGAGAGTTGAGATAGAACAGCTTCGCCTTTGACCGGTTTGCTGCTTTCCTTTATACACAAGCCCCTATTATTAAGGTATGGAGGTTTTTTCTGGAATGACCAAAGAACAAGAGAAGTTCAATGAGGTGCAAACGCAAGAATGAAAGCAACGAGGACAAGTGCTAGGATAGGATCCCGAAGGATGGCATGCCTATTCAGCAACGTGCAGAAAGGATGGCTTCACGCAAGAATCTTGATGAACCAGGTATGTCTTCTACTAACAGATATGCTATTTGCAATTCCATTGATTCTGCTAGTCTAGTCAAATCTGCTGTAGATAGTGGTCTAGTGTTGGGCAGTACACAGGAGGAAATTGACAGGTCTATAAATTCTATTAAAGCAAGAGAACTTGCTCAAGCATTGCTTTATGAAGCTGCTCAGAAAAAGAAGTTAGCTGCTCATGAGAAGGAGCAGTCTTCCAGTGTCGAGTTAAGCTCTGATTCAGAGAATGAGGATATTACTCAGATTGTTGAAGAGTTAGATAATCACAGTACTTGTATACCAGTTGGTGACAAGAACACTACGAGCAGAGCTAAGAGGAGGCATAACAAAAAAAAGATACCGCCATGAAGACATTAATCTTGAATGTGAGGGGCCTTTAAGGTAGAAGGGGGCAACCTTCTGAAGTGATAGAGTGGGTGGACATAGTTTGTGTGCAAGAAACTAAGAGAGAACAGTTCTCAGATAAAGAGTTAATGGCAATTGGTGGCAGAAAGCTTTTCAAGTGGTTTTGCAAGCCAGCCAGTGGCAGTAAAGGTGGAATGCTTATTGGAGTCAATCTGGATGTCATGGATGCAGACCTCATTGGGGAGGGTCAATTTCTCCATGGTGTTTGAGTATAGAGGCTTTGTGATAATTGTGCTTGGGTGGATGTTTATGGTCCAACCAAACAGTCTTTAAGAGCTATGTTTTTGTCAGAGCTCACTAACTTTGTGCAGAGTGTTGATCTACCTTTGCGGGACATGATCAGATTTGCTCATGAAACAATGGCAGAATACATATTAATAGGATGGAAGCTTTTAATGCTTTCATATCTGAAACTGAACTACAGGAACTGAGAAGGGTTGGTGGCCTGGACTAACAAACAAGACAGGCCAGTGAGAGAAGTTTTGGATAGAGTTCTGGTTTCTTCCACTTATGAGGATTTATTTCCTAAGTTTTACTATCCCTCTTGCAAGCTGGTTCAGATCATTGTCCTTTACTTCTAGAAAATGGGGAAGATAGGGGCTGCCACTCAGTTTCGTTTTGAACCATCCGCAAGAAGGGTTTAGAGATATGCTGTTACAGAAATGGCCTACAAGAACTGTTGCAAATGTTCCATTCCTGACTATTGGCAACAAGTGTCTCAGGGCTTCCGGAAGTTCTTGAGAGGGTGGAAGGCTAATGATGCTACTGACAATAGAAGAAGTAAATCCAATCTAATTACTGCTATATGTCTGTCATTGATAGCTTTAACTACAGAGCGAAATCCTAATTCATGGAGGCTAAGATATGAATTGGAAGCTCAATTGGTCCAAATTTGTGAGATGGAAGAGTTATATTGGCAGAAAAGAGGAGGTGAACAGTAGAGTGGCTGCTACAGGGACACTGCTTATTTCCATAAAAAAGCAAATGGGAGGAAAAGAAAGAATAGCATTTCTATCCAGGAAGATGGTGAGAAATCTATACATTCTCCAAAAGAGCTAAGAGAGCATATCACTTCATACTAGAAAGTGGATTTGGGAGAGTAGAGTGAAGCAATGTTCACTTACGGCATGATATCTGGGATATCACAGGGTGCTTATCTAATGAAGAAGCTGAGGCCCTCATTCAACCTTTTAGTATGGAGGAAATAGATAAGGTGGTGAAATGCAAATCAGGAACAGAATACCGAGTAAAGGTGGATACAGAGAAAGCAGATAGAAAGCTTTTTCCTTTCCTGAACTATCACTTCCCGAAGTGCGTTCGAAGCACCCAATCAAGGGTACTTCTCTCTAAGAAACAATCACTTAGGCTGACGATGAGAAGTGTGGTTTTGCCCCATGATAAGGTCAAATTGCAAGAAAAGGTCATAAGGTCTGACTTACCCCTAATGCATAAGGCTAAATTCTCATATTATAGGCGGTCTGATATCCCTGATTTTCAATACAATCGAATCGTTCAGGATGCTGAAGCTGGATTATGTTCTGCCGCTCTCGTCAATGAATGCGATGGTGAATGGGTTCATATCTATGAAGCGGATAACCCATCAGACTCACTTTTCATAATGTCGTTAGTAAGTATTCTGATGAAGAATTATGTGCGGAGGCGGATCAACATCCCTAAACGATTGAACAATATTAATGATTTGCATAGCTATCACTATGACTTTCTCAATCAACAAAGACAAGTCGAAAGTATCTATCAGTTAATATTGACTCCCTATCATTTTGATAGACTGTCAATGTGCGAACATATGGATGTGATCTTGAGTCAGACTGGGATGCTTAGTGCGGTCATTCACCATTTTATCAATTTACCGATCATTAACTCGCGTTACCAGACTTACCTTTGTTGCCCCCACGCGCCACCGTTAGGAGATATTACTACATGTCTATATCATGTTGTATATCAATATCTGTTTGATAGACACTTTGCAGGAAAGTATCCTGAAATCGTTTTTACCCGATGTGGTAACGAAGTTTGAATCGTGAACCAATTCACTTCTCAAAAGAAAATTAGTAAACTCGAGATAATGGAGTTTTTAGACACGCTCGAGGGCATAAGTGGGAATGTAGAGAATTCCATCTATTGCATGGATGAGCCAGATCCACAAAAAATAGATGGGTATATCAACCCACTTGATTATAATGGGTTAGCTTTCACTAAAAGACCACATATGCAAATATGGCTTCATGATTGCGGGACAGTGACTGTTCACAAAATCATTGATGTCAAAGGGAATTCGAAAATGTTCGATGGTCATGGAAAGGATAAGGTTCAATGAATGGCTTGTCTATGAAGGCTAAAAGCAAGCAAGATAGGCGGGACTTTGACAATGGAGGATACGATTATTAGTAGTAGACTATTCATAATCAAGACAATTACAATGGAGGAGACTATTCTGATTTCTTTTCTATTGTCAGCTTCGCTCAAACAACTTCATCTGTGTCATCGTAATGAATCGGAATCCGTGCCATCATAATGAATCAGAATTGAGAGTGCAGGTTCCAGCATAGCTTTAGGGAGGCACAGGGCTATTTTCATACTCGAATTTGTTATTAGTCTAATTAGCGTTTAAACGATAGTTGAGGTGGGTTTCTTCAGGATCATACATATGGTCTGCTCAATTGTTCTTAAACGATCGTCCCTAACTCTTCTTCTAGTTATGACTGTCATCTTTACCCATCCTAGTCCTAGTTGTTTATGTGTACACGGGTTGTGTCTAACCCACAGTTGTCATGTCTCTAGTGAAGGTAGTCATTGTATTGACTACAAGCAAGGTAATGATAACTAGGATATCAGTCAAAATCAAGGTTCTGATATTCCTAAAAGTAAAATCCTAAAAGATCTCAATAATTCAAATGCAAATGTCATGAAAACCTATCTTGATGCTTTGATTCATCGACTTTACTTTGAGTTCAATGACGTTTTCTCCTGTAACAGTGATGATTCGCTTGACAGATTCTTTGTCCCTAAAGATCAATCTTTAAATGGAACAACTAATCCACCAACTCGAAATGATCAAGATCAATCAAGTGGATCTGGAACGAATCTTGACAAGAAATCGTCTCCTATAAGCTCCATCATTGACAAGGGACTTACCTCCTGGAGAGAATCCAAATCCAAGATGGATGCCTGATTCACCAAACCATACGAACCATCGCGACATGAGCAGATGTTCCCCTTAGAGGGGGGCGTGTGGAAGGAGGAAAACTGCTATCAGAATATCCGGAGAGGATAGAAATTCCAGTTTTCCCATTGAGAGGAATTGTGACATTCACCGTAACTACTACTATCGGCCAGGCTCAACGCTCTAAAAGAAAAAAGAGGATTCTTTGTTTGAGCAATGACTGCCTTTCCAGTACTGTTCGCCAACGTGTAACCTTTAATACCTCTCTTTATAAAGATACTAACTACTCAAATCAGGTGGGATGTTGTAACATTAGGTATCATGTTTATGTGCTTTTGTGTATGCATGTTTTTAGAATTTGCATTTTGGGGTAAGGACCTGCATGTAATGTTACAGCCTTTCAAATTGATTTTTTTTTAGAAACATATCGAACTTTCATCCCGCATTATCTTTTCAAATTGGATCATTGTTTACCTCAAACCATTCAATGCGCTATCTCCATCCTCTCATTCATCTCTATACCAGAACAATTAATTAGGCCCAGCCCTTCTATCATCGGCCTTGTTGAACTAATTACTTTCGTCTTTGTGCCACCTCAAAGAAGACATTTGATCATGGGCTTTTTTTTGTGATGAGGCTAGTTTGAACTATGCTTTTTCTCCTTTCTACACCCCTCTTGACACAAGTTTCGCACATCCAGTTCTCTTATTAGAAACTCCCTATAGATATACTTCTTACTGACTGATTATGGCTTCCCTGACTAGAGAAGGAAATGAAATGTCGGGAGGAAATAGAGATGATAGGACCACCTGAATGCTGGAGATGAGTGCTCGTCGTATTCCCTCGAGGAAAGCAGAGGCCCTCGCGGAAAGATAAAAGAAAATGAAAAGCACAGCCGCCTCTACCTAGAGCAAAGAAGCTTTGCCAGTCTTATCACCGGATTCACCATAATCAGCTTTAAGGTCCTGACTCTCAAATCGGATATCTCTTTCGTTCACAAGAATTGCATATTCTGTATGATTGGTGATTTGAAATTCTTTCTATTTACTATTTGGATGGAATTCATGAACGAGTAGATCAAAGAAAAGAAAGCAAAGCATTCACTCCTAAACTAAAGAACTAATCTACTGAGCTAGCCTCCCGTTATGCGCCAATGCTTGAACAGGACCGTTGACCTTTACCAAGCCAGTTTCCTATAGTTGACCGATACAGTTCGACCGATTGAGACAGCAGGGCGGATGTGACCGATGGATTTGAAGAAGGAACTCATTTTTGACTGATTCAGACCGGGTATGATATACAAGAAAACAGGTTCAGAAGAGGTACTCATAATACAGATATCGTTTAACGAATTGCCCGATCGATTACCAATTGACCCAGTACAGCAGCCCTTGACCCCCCTGGTCCTGATCCACTAACTCCAGCACCTTCTACTTCCACTGATCCGACAGCATCAGCCCCCATTTCAGCAACTCAATCCACTCATCCTACGATTACTCGCACACGGGATAATACTCGCAAGCCTCGCGCCTTTCCCGATCACGTTGTCAACAAAAAAACTTTCATCCTTGGCCTCTTGAGTCCTCACCAACTGAGCCCACGTGTTTCTCTATGGCCAATAAATGTTCCATTTGGCGTTCTGTTATTTGCAGAAAGTTCATGCTTGCAGAAAAGTTTTGATTCTAAAAAAGTATATGAACAATTTACTATACAAGCAAATCTTTGCTTGTTGTCATCGCAAGCAAGTAGGTAACGCAGATTTCAATTTGCAGTAAATATAAGAAATGTACGAGGCGAAGATATAGGAGGTATGAAACAAACATAATGTCAGTACATGTCAATCACACTCAAGGATAGATAATTTAGCGTTCCATCACAACATAAACTAAAAACAAATGAAGAATATAGCTAATAAATAAGTCAAAAGCTCGTCAAGCACAGTTTGCTGCGATCGTGCCAGCGGCATCACTGATTGGTTGCGGCTAACTTCTCTCTCTTCATCTCTCAGAGTTCGCTTCAAGTGATCTTCTTGGTAGTAGTTACCCCTGTCAGAACCATTGTCTACTCTTTCGTTGCCCTACGCGGGTCTGCCTGCCAGCCGAAAGTAGAGAACCACATTGTAAGATCTGGGGCAACAGTCAACTCTCTGTTATAGCAGCTATTTCTTATTCATTCAGGGCGCCCGTTCATGTGTTTAGTCTTAACCCTTGAGATTCATATTTCAATAGAGATTGGATTCGTCCCATCTAGAGGAAGAGCTCGACCTGAAACCGCAGAGTGAAGTTGGACGGATGCTGTGGTAGCGGGTCAGGCTTACGATAGCCTTGGTTGGGATCGTCGCCTGACGCGCGTCATTCGTTTTAAATAATCTTCCGGATTTTCTGCTCTGTTAGCAGAGCGTTTGGAGGCCAAGGCTCAAGAGGCTGTTCCGGGTCGCACTCGTCCGCCCACCTGGGACCTATCGAGGGGAGGGAAGTGGAAGGTTGACGTGAGGTGGACGGCCCTCCTGGTCTTCACCTAATTGTGGAAGAGGGGAGTATCAACTCTCTCTCGCGCCTTTCTTCAGCTTGCTTCTTCCTGTTCGTCCATTCGGGACGGGGCAGGCAGCCCACATACATGAAGAGAAAAAGAGGGGGGTACCTTGTCTGTCGGTCGAAGAAGGCAACAAACAAGTGGAAGCAACCGATGCTTTGGTCATTCGACTCCTTGATGCCAGTCTGTGCTTGCTGTCATGCTGGCAAAAGCGGGGGTTTCGGCCGGTTTTACCTACTATTGGATTTGAACCAATGACTCTCGCCGTATGAAAGCGATACTCTAACCGCTGAGTCAAGTAGGTCAAGCTGAGTCAAGTCAGAGAAAATCGAAAAAAAGAGAAAGCCAACCAAAGCGCAACCAGAGTTCTCCGCGGGGTGGAGCGCTAAGAAAGAGAAAGCGTTATCGCTATACGAAATGAAGCAGCGGCTAGCACACTAAGATAAACCACTTGGTTTAGGCCCCTTCTTAGTGGCGTGTGATTTCAACACTATTCCAGAGGTATATTACAAAAATGGTGGGAGAGACCTCTATGTTCCTCAGCTTAAATCATTCTATGATTGTTTACAATTCTGTCATCTATTTGACATGAGGGCTAGAGGGTGGTCTTGGAGCAAGAAAAGTGTTGAGTCCAGGCGCATTATGGTACGACTGAGACTGAGTTGGGCAGGAGCAAGCGGTTGGATTTTTTTTTCTTCAAGACCAAAGATACTCGGCTTCCTCTTCATCAAGTCACGAAATTCGACCCGCAGCACCAAAACTAGAGCAGGCCCAAGACAAGCAAGAACAGTCAGTCAGCACCGATCAGGCAGGAAGCAGACAGTAAGCTAAGAATACTGGAAGAAGGTGGTCGCTCAGCCAAAGCCCTAGTTCAACCAGAACAGTAGGGAAAGCGGTAGAGGCCGCTCCGTAGCTTTGGTCGTCGCACTCTAATCCGCTTTAGAAGAAGCAGCTATTCTATTGGACTGCTTGGCTATAAAGCCTATAAGTAAGAACTCTGGGGAAGGAATCCGATCTGCAGATGAAGCAGAAGCAGGCAAAAGGCGAGCGCACAGCGAGGAATTTTCCATACTAGATCGACTCAACATTACCGAATCTACTCTGCTCTTCTCTTCATGGTTGGCTGTAAAAAAAGAGTCTCTTTAGTCCCCAACTCTATGGATTTGACTTTTTGGCTCAACACCCTGCTCTCGACGTTTGCTCGGGACGGGAGGCTATGAAATAGTTGAAAGCAGATGCAACATTAAAGAAAGTCAATCCAGTAGCCTTAAGTCGTACCGAACACTATGTCCTAATAGTAAGGGATTTCTTTCAACCCGGTGGTAAGCCGGTGGTACCCGGAGAAAACGTTGCCCGAAGGAAGGGACTAAACCCATCTGTTCAAGTAGTACCGAAGGAGTATCTCCGAGTTAAGGAGTACCGAAGGGAAGGAAGAAAAACCAAGTGAAAGAAAGAGATCGCAATGGTCTACGATATAGTCAGTGAACAATAACTCAGATCTGATGTCGGATCGAAACAAAAATGCAAAAAGACAACACAAACGTAAAAGATCGCACTCTCATTTTGTTACTGAGTGAGATGTTTTGGTACCTACAAAAGGTTGGTTCTGTTGATATCCTTTAGGAGCATGTGTCATTATCTGCACCGGTAAATGATGACAGTGATGAGGTAGAAGATGTGTATGGTGAGTCGATACTAAAGCAATCCCGGAATTTCTCATGGCAGTAAAGAGTCTCCTTCGTTACCTACGTGGTACGATGAATCTCGCCTTATGCTACCAAGGTGGTAGTTTTCAAGTAGAAGGATACATCGATGCCGAGGGATCTGCTGATAAAGATGGACGAAAAAAGGCAAGGGTATATGTTTATCCGGCTCAATATCTTGGTGCAGTAAGAAATCAGATTGTTTCTCTTTGTCTACCATGAAATCTGAATATATAGCATGCACGGCAGCAGTTCAAGAAGCAATATGGCGGATAAATTCTCTTCTCTGTCTTGATGTGACTAAGCATGCATATGAGACAACCGTGATCTACTGTGATAACACGGCTGCCATTCTTTTCTTCTCGACAAATATCATACCATGGGCTGTACAAAGAACTGACCATGATCTCTTGCTAGGGGAAGGTATGTATCGGGACAAGATGGTTCGTGAGGTGGGCACAAACACTTTTCATTCCAATCCCTATCGTGACATGCCAAGACCGTTTATTCCAACATTTTCTCAGCTCCTTCGACTATTCCATTGTTGCTTTCACAATCAATCACTAACCGCATTCTTGCAATTCATGTGCGGTTGGCATCTATTTTCGATTTTGCAAGATTTGACTCGTCGGGCATGCTTGGCCTTCTTGTCGCCTTCCTCTTCCTTCTGCGCAGATACTTTTGATCCACTCCTTTCCTATACCGCGCCCTCTGCCTATTACGATCGATACCCAGAAAGTGGTTTCCTTGGGAGAAGAGGTAGTTCACAAACCAGTACTAAATAAGTCAAAAAAAAATCTCAAAGTGACAATTCAAGCAGTTTACCTCGGCTGTTATGGCATATCCCCGCCTAACAACCAACTGCCAAACAGTTGTTTCATGAAAAACGGAACATTATCATGGCAAAGCAACGTGAATTCAGAATCACCATCGTCGCATTAATCAGAATCTGAAAAAGCAAGCTCAAAGTGATGCCCTGGCACAACGAGCTGAACTTGGTCAAAAGGACTAGATCCATAACATAAAAAGGCATCGCTTATTTTTCTCCGTCAGGTCAAATATCACGAACATCACCTGCAAACATCAATCAAGAATTCATCTACACTAATCAACAATTCATCTATATGTTCGTTGATACTCTAACAGTATTGATACCATGAAGCTCACTGTCGAAACCAAGATCGAATGTTGTTGGCAACGGGGTTATCCAACTTCACTGCCTCATCTATTTCTGCGTATGAAATGCATATTGCAGAAAAGAAAATATTCGTTGCAACCGGTGATTAAGAAAATAACAATAATAATGATGCTGACCTGCAAATATCGAATCCAACTCATCTACAAATGAGTCTTTGATGGACCGAAAAGTATCCTCTATGTGCGTAGTTTAAACCTAATCATCAATCTTCTCAATCGCAGATCAATCAATGATTGCACTATACTCGCCACTCAGCCTCTTCACAATATCTTGTTCCCATCGAGATCCGTAAAATCGACTCCAGTATCCTCAAATAGACCATCAGGTGTCAACTAAAAGCATATCGCATCAGAACTTCGTCCTGAAAACCATAGCTTATCTGCCAGATTTGGCAACGGTTTGGCAACAATATTACTGCCGCACAGCCAGCAAACGCACCATTTGAAATCCGATACATAACTCTCTTCGGTTTAGAAGACGGTATTTCCACCAATGAACCACTCCTCTCGGGCACATAACCACGGCTCTGTGGAGAAACACCCAAAGGTGGATCAAGACGATAGGGAGAACTATTGCGCGAAGCCTTCGGAACTGCAGGGGATTTATGGCTACAACTGGAGTCTTTAAGTGCCAACCAATTGGATCCGGTAACTCCGGAACCACTTCACTAGTCTCGGCAGGTTGTTCTTCCTCTAGGAATATTCCCTTTCCTCGACCTCATGGAATGAACTAACTCATATGCAGTGAGCATATTATCAGTGACATCCCTCACGATAGCGAACTTGAAGAAGAAGCTGTTTCGACATCTACTTTATCCCCAGTGCAATAATGCTCCAAGTACGGGTTTTCGAATTCATTCCTCGCTGACCGCGCGTCATCTTCGGTTCACGATTGAGGCTCAGATGGAGACTAGATACAGGCTCTGGCTAAGGTTGACATCCAGGCTCTGGACAAGCGATAAGAGAGACTTTCTGAAGGATCCAGCTAAGAAAATGAAATGGGTTAGTGGGAACAAGCAGCTAAAGCGCAAAGGTAAGGATGAGCTTGAAAAGTGCAAACTTGAATGTAATGGTGGATTGAGACTTTTGAGCTTCTCCATCGATCACTTTTGCGGAAGCTGAGTCCTTTCTTTTTAAGCAAGTTCAAAGCAAAAAACGAGTATCAATCTGTCCCAAGTGCGGACAGGAGAAGCCAGGTCGGATTACGACATTGAATTGAATTGAGTGGCCCCTTCCCTTCGCATCACAGCATCAACCCTGATCACCTCACTTTACGTCAATATTGGTGAGCATGCCACAAGATGGGAGATTGGATTGGTTACTCAAGTGTCTAAGTGTTAGTTTCAAGTAAGTGTTAGTTTCTTCTTATGATAGACTGAAGGCTTATCGGCGCGCGAAGGTTCTCTGGATTGGTTGTGGTGAGCGCTGGGCGAAGGATTGTCAGTGTAAAGCTACTGTTCAACTCCATGTTGTTCAGGAAATGGTGGAATTATCGCGGAGTACTGCTGCAGGCTATTCTATGTTACAGGACCATGATGACTCTGCTTCGGATCTAAGGGTCCTCTCCGCTGAAGCTAATCAGAAATCTCCTGCACTCCGTTCCATTCAGTTAGCTTGCTCAGTAGTCCAGAATTTTGATGTTACCCTCTTCTCTTGGTCGACTCGGGCAGCACTCATTCCTTTTTGAATGCATCATTGGCATCTCATATTGAAGCTCAAATTGTCATCTCCTGAATCTGTGCGTGCAGGCAGCATCAATTTCTCACCTAATGGTATCTTTGTTCTACCGGCACATACATTTCGATTTCCTTGGTCAACGGAAGTCACCTTTTCTTTTTCCTTGTTTTCGTCATGCGTCGATTCAACATTAGTTGGACTTTGTAGCTTCAAGGACGTAGTCATCCTCTCAAGATTCTAGTCATGATATTGCTTAAAAAGAAGCCCGACTTACCTATATTATCAAAGGACCCAGTCGAGCCCTAACTAGAAAAGTGCATGGGTGACCAAATTTAGGACAAAGTAGGCGCGGAAGATCCACATGCAACGAAACATCCCTCACGAGTTCCAAACCTGACCTTCTTTAAGCTGCTTCGACTACGGGAACCACAAGGAAAACGGAACACGAGCGGGAATGTGGGAGTGGGTCCTTCCATATAGTTGGCTTGATGGCCCTTGTGGACAGAGTCTGTTCTCATTAGAGAATTGACCTTAGAACTTAGTGATCAAGACCCGTGGTTAGTCAAGTAGAAACTTTCTCTCAGGAAAGGAGGTCCGCTTATTTACTTATCTGAAAATGGGAAGTATTATGAAGTTTCAGAGAAGAGTACGTGGGTTTTCACATAGCCGGGTATGAAAAGAGACCCTAATGAGTAGCTTTTTTTTGATTCGTAAACCCTTCTTTCTGTGCTTATGGAATCAGCCAGTGGCGGGTCTTGGCGATTGAATTCATCCCGTTTTACTTTGTTGAGTGCGATCTGGTATTGACTTGCCCTTATTTTCCATCGATCGGGTAGTTAGTTAGGTCCCGCGGACAAGAAGTCCTATATACTGAAATAAGAGGGACTCCTTCCAGGCATCGCCGTTAAGGTGCTCTTTTGATAGATTTCTATATCTTCCCCTCCCTTTCCTCTGTATCCGGGCCTACGCGAACAGCTGCTTGCTTATCGAAGAAGTCTGCTCACATGATTGGAATATGGCTCCCGTATGCATGCTATTCTGGGACTGAGGAATGCCTTTCTATGGTGGACCCTGAGGTCGGACTCTTGCTGCTTGATTCAAAACCGGATTCAATAGCAGCAACATATTGATGATGGTGCCTGAACTACCTATTCTATTACCTTATGGGGAGCCCCAAAGCCACATCAAGCCCTATGCTATGGGTCAAGGTACTCTCGAGACCGTCTGGATTGAAGACTATCAAGCACCGTAGGTGGTATCAGCATTCCCTGTCGATAGGGCAGCACATTCCAATCTCTGGGTAGCTGCCCGCCCTACTTCATTCCTATCTCCTTCGGCGTCAGCCCCATGTACCCCCTTAAACTAACCACTTGAATTGATCAGGATTTGTTAGGTTGAGTGCATTTTCTTCCAAATCCAGTCAATTTCCAGAAAAGTATCGCAAAATCCCGGGGTTAGGCACCTTTTTTCAGTGAAATCTTGTTTTTTTCCTGCATTAATTCGTTATGGGAGAATCTTTGCTTCCTCAATTCTCTTGCCTTCGCGGTCCTATTAAAAGAGACACAAGAGGTTTTAGCACCGGCATCTTTGGATCAAAAGATCATTCCATCCTAGAACCAACACGACGACTTCTCCTTGCCCGTGGTGATGAATATGAAATTAGGAATCTATATGGACAGATGAATTATGCGTCATGGAATCCGGATCATTAAAGAGGTAGTGTAGACAGTTGTCTAAGTGTGATCTTCTTATATCCCCACGAACTGTTCAGCTTGATAGACCCAAGGGGAAATAGAATCTCGAAAGGACCTTTCTTGTCCGTAGCCCCGTTGGAATCGAGGGCTTGATATCTCATTGGCATGACTAATTGATGAGGCCGACTGCCTAAGTAGTACTCACGAGGTCCTTGATTTCTTGTTAGACTTCGTCTCTACCTCTACCTTTAGCTGTTTGATTGTCTGATTTTTTGATTCATTTCCTTTCTGGTCGGTCAACCGCACGCTAATCGTCAACTCACACTTTCTTTCCTAAGAGGTCCACTTTGATTTTCATGCAAATCAATCAATTCAAGAATGGGAACAAGAAGAATTCCTAGAACAATCGCCAAGTTTCATTCTTCAGAAATGCGTATCAAAAGTGAAATAGTTACATTCTCTTTCGATAAGATGGCGGAGCCCATGAGGACTGCAATAGTGCCATTCCATCGTGTGAAGGCTGCAGTTTTGGTAAACCAAGTCGTTGTAAAACTGAGATTGTCGCATCTCTCGCGTCAATGAGTCTTTTTGAAAATGACGAAATAGCTAAGTTGGTAGAAAAGTCAGTTTAGATAACTTCCAAAAATCATATAAAAATCAAGCAAGAAAACGGACGCGCAACGGCTTTCGATTGGGGGAAGGGAACCAAGTTCTCGAAACTTGGTTTAGTATTCAGGTTCTTCTCTTCCAGCCCCCGGGCCCCTCTTTGATAAGGAAAGTTTTCAAAACGAAAAGAAAATGACAAATCTGGTTCGATGGCTCTTCTCCACTAACCACAAGAATATTGGTACTCGTTTCTATTTTAACTTCTGTATGATGTTTCCTTTAGTTTATCATTTTTTTATTTTTAGCATTTTCAGTTTTCTAGTACTTTTTCGGTTTGTCTTCCCCATTGTAGGAGTTTTAGCCCAACTGGGTAACTCAGGGTTTTTGCTTCTCGGAAGTCTTCCCCCGGGGATTCAAGACCCCCAGGCTCTAGCTCATTTAGCCGGGCTCAACTTCTATCTGAGCCTTTACGAGCAGGATCCAGAAATGATGGATCCTTTTATTTTCCCACCATCAATGGATGGAATGCTTATAGAATGCCCATATTCCCCTTCGTCGTCATACCCAAATTCGGTCAATGGACCGGCTTTTAGTGGGGAAAGTGTGAATTCAAATTACATGGAGTTAGAAGCAGCTCCAAATGAGCACCCTAATCCTAATCCTAATCAATCTAATATACCATATTTTGCTGCTAATGCTAATTTTTATCAATATCAATGGAATCTCTTTTCTCAATATCAATATCAATGGAATCTCTTTTCTTATCTAACGTATTATCATTATTTGATGGGCCTACCGACCGAACCTGAGAGCTAGAGCTGTGAATCGAAAGATACCGAAATCAGGAACTGAAACACATCCCTTCCATCCGGCACAAGGTCTGTTTTCATTATCTAAAGGTTCACTGGCTGTTTTTTACGGTTGTTCATCTTCACAGGCCCGTACGACGAAAGCTGTTCTTAAAACGAATGCCACCACGGTTACGGTAAAGTATGCAGGATCCAGAAACGGAGATGAAGAATGCGGATGGAGAAGGAGCAGCGCGTATAGTTGTTTTCTTTGGAGAATCAGAAGGTGCTATAGTCACTATGAAATGATGTATATGGAATCAATCCATTCAGATGAAATCCATAAAATGGTGATAGCAGGATGATTGATTCTTTCCTACAGCGGGCAATGAGCAAGAAATTCACCAGTCTTGGATCCCAAGGATGCCTGACTGAAACAAGTAAGGTTGTGCGTTAGCTTGGTTGATTGAGGGACACATAGTTCAGATGAGTTTGCTGATGTGATTTGTAAGAATTGCGCTTATCCTGGTCATCATAAGATGGTTCATAAGTATGAAGTTATCCGCCTTTTTAGAAGTCGATTTTCTGTATGTCAATGAAAGGTTTAGACTCAAAGCGGGGTAGAGGAATTGGTCAACTCATCAGGCTCATGACCTGAAGACTGCAGGTTCGAATCCTGTCCCCGCCTAATCACGTCAGATACTTGTACGAGTCCTGATCTTCTGGGATCAGCAGACAGTCTTACTAGCGATGAGTAAACAAAGTCGCTAGGAAAGCTATAGATAGGTATCAAGGCACAACCGAACTGACAAGTCAGTTTCGAGGACTTCCACCTATTAATGTTCTTTTTCTTTTTTTGCTGCTCGTCTCGCCGTAAGTTATTGACCAGTACCAAATTTTTTTTCCTTCAATTCAAGTTACAAAACCTTGAATTTGAAACAGAAGTTAGGGTGCTTGATGTACAAGGTTATGATCTTATTTTAGGCATTGACTGGTTGTCAAGTTTTGGTCAAATGACAGTTGACTGGAGTAAAGGAATGCTGAAACTCAAGCATAAAGGCAAGCAAGTGATCTTACAAGTGCAAGATGTCACAGCTGAACTGAAGGTGTTGCCAGGGAACAGTTGACTTGCACAAGGAAAAGAAGAAAGAAAAGAATAGACTTATTCCGTGATTAGATATCGGTACTTTCGGTATAATGAGCATATAAGCCGACCCAGAGGAAACAATAATACGTGCATTAAAGCCCCGCTTAAGATGTTGTTTCGCTCCTCGTCATGTACCTTTTATCCCTTTTTTATTCCTTTACTATTATGTATGTGGGTTTACATAACAATTTATGAGCACAGGTTTTTTTTAGAATGTAAAATTAGGATAGGACCTTCTCAAAGGTTTACTACGACTCACATCGACCAAGAAAGATGTCCCATCAGTGAATTCAGATAGTAAGCAATATCGCAATAATAGGAACTAGGTTGATAAACATACTCCACACTTGACAGCATTATTGAAGCCTTTACAACATCTTCCATCCATGAGGCACCGAGAGAAGAGAGCCATTCAAGCAATTAAAGAAGGACCCTGGAGGTATTTAACCTCGAATGCTCGGAATGAAAGAATGACTATTTCCTTGCTGGAACATAATGACAACCGCAGGAATTCGGAATAAGACATGTTAAGTTTCTCCTCTTTCTGTCTAATGACTACTACGACATGCCTAGACTATAACATTCCTACGGAGTGCTGCCCATAGATTACGGAACACTTGGCATATGTTGATTGAGTCCCGGGTCCCTCACTCGCTCTACTTTGAATCACGAATTAGCGTATGAAAAGCGGCGATCTTTCTCTATTTCTTCCTCTTCCACCAAAACAAACAAGTTGTTTTCGGGCGTCAGGCAAACTTAGTTCTTCGTCCCTCCGGTAATTGGATTGATATATAAGGATTGGGGTTGTCACCCGTATGCTTCTTATCTTTGGCTTCGAACAAGGGGAGTCCTTTCAAGCTTCATCAAATCCATGGCACAAGGTATTTTTTTTCATTATAGAATCTTTTTGAATCGGATTGTGAATTAGGATTGTATGCAAGAAGGGATTCGGAAACAGGAAAGCGAGTCAAGTAATCCGAATACTATAACTCTCATTCTAATGCTTATATCCAGAACTAGTTCACCGAACAAAGGGACAGAACTACTGACTAAACTGTAGCGAGCTAATACCAAAACTTGCACTCTGAAAAACATTCATTCCATTATTTGAAGCTAAGGTGCGGGAAAAGAATACATAAGGTTAGATATGAACTAGTTGACTGTTCGATTGAGGGACTACGATGCATTTGACTCAGGTTTTTATTCCATTCCAGGATTCATTCATATTCGACCATAACGAGACTCAATAACGAAACTAGGGCCCTTGCTTTCCCAACTGGAGCAGGAAACTTCCAACCAAATAGGAGGCAGAAGAGATAAATGACAACTATCTCTAGAGAATTGAAAAGAGGTGTGCGAACTATGTTATTGAATCGGCCATGAAAACCTAAAATGAAGGAATAGGGGGTAAAAGGAAGTATTGGCAAGGCTGTAACATTACATGCAGGTCCTAGCCTACGTTCGTTGGTGGTTGACTACCGGGAAAGGGCAGAATAGCAACAGTGAGGAAGCATACCACCCAAAGCAAGAGGTGAACAAATATTCAGCTGAGCTAACAAAGCTTCAGAGTCCAGATCATACCAGCCAGAACCTGAGGTGAAGATGTTGATACCAGTCTACCTTAAATGCCTTTTTACATATTTTCGATTACCACAAATCAGGTGATTGTAGCTTACCTTCTCCGTGGCTTCAAGATTCTGTATGCTATCTCTTTTGCTTTTGTCTATCTAATTGAATCTACATTCACTCGCTTATTCCCAAGTAAAGGAACGAACAAGGAGGGCTGCCCGCATCAGGACCAGAGAATCACCGTCTAGTACCTCCGTACTCGCTCCTACTTTATTAATTAGGAAGTGTTCCCTATGAAAAGTACAGTGCCTTTGGTACATTGGTGCATTGGGGATTTCCAGGTAGCAGGTCGGTTGACTCCTTTAAGAAGGTCCTATACCATTAGCCAGGAGTGAAACGAGGATTTCTGTATTGGAAACATGGCCCCGGTCCCACTTTCTTATTAACACTACCCTTCTCCTTCGTCTTGCTTGTTTACCGGCTTTCAAGAACTACGTCATCTGCGGTCCTGGCTGTACCCGACTATTGGCAAATACACATGAAAAGGGAGCTCATAAACGCCTATCAAAGTGGAAATTGGAATGAAGGTCAGGATCCCACTTGATTTCTCGGAGGGCTTCTAAGTACGAGCTGCAAGAAATTGCTTCTTCCTCAATGGTGTTTACCGGGGTTACCAGATTCAGTTGCTCTCCTTGGCTCTATTTCGATTGCATTCTATGTCAACAGGTTTCGTTTAGCTTTATCGATAACTATCTCCTCTTGATGGAAGAACAGAAATATCATTAGGAATAGGCTTTATTGGAATAAGCAGATGGGAGATTGGATTGGGACGACCAGTCGGTATTCGAAGATCCTTTGGGCTTAAATAGACTAATAAAGACATTCGCACAGAGCACACGATTCGCCAACTAGTCAGAATTCAGATTTGGTGTAGCATAGTTTGGATCAGTGATATCATGACCTGAGCAGGCATCCTTCACCTCGGAATTTCCCATATTATGAACAGTCAAAGTTCACGTGGATGCTGCTTTCTGTCCGGATACTGGAATTGGCGCAACTGGAGCAATTATCCGAGATGCGGCGGGCATGTTCATTGCGGCCTGCAGTGTTCTGCTCCCTCGGGCAATTGACGCGACATCAGCGGAAGCAAAGACAATATTTGTTGAGGGCGAGCCCCGGTCCCGAAGATACCTGATTCTAAGTATGTTATCGAAGCGTTAAAGCGAGAATTCACATCTGTAAAAGATTCCCACATTCCGTGAGATTCGTTGCCTACCAAAGAAAGGTGCAAATAAGCCATTTTATTCGATTTTGCCCCTGCTGATCCTGCTCATGCTTTTTTTTGTTTATCAATTGGTAAAGTCTCTCAGCCTTGCAAAGTGGAAAAAGAGATGGGCATCGGATCCATGTTTCGCTAATCCCGAGCTTGAAGAGAAGTGAATGCCCGTGAGGAAACGAAGAAGGCCTAGGGTTATCTATTGAAAACCATGCATGCCCAGATCTATTACGAAAGTTGGAAAAACACAATGGCCAAATGTACTTATTTTTCGAAGAAGAATGAGGCAATCGATCATCCGGACGAAAGGGATATGGAAAGTGGGCTTGTTCTTCACTCTATAAGTCAATATAACTGGCATCCATGGTTAACAAGTAGAGACTTCGCCTTTCTCTAAAGAGCCCAGATGTCCTGCTAAATAAGAAGTATTGTGAGCACAAGATGGACCCTCTTGGTTCACTGGGCCAGATACCCGCGGTTGGACTTAGCTTTAGGTTGGCGCTTTCTTTTCAATTAGTTCTTGCCTTCTGGTGCGTAAAAAATGAAGTGAAATGATGCTGGTTGAACCCAACCGATATGTTGGAGAGGCTGAGGGGAAAGAGACTGGTGTTTGTCGGTGATTCTCTCAACAGGAACATGTGGGAATCCCTTGTTTGTATATTTAGGAATTCTATCAAAGACAATAGGAAGGTCTTTGAGGTATCCGGGAACCGCAAATTCAGGGCTGAGGGATCTTACTCTTTCTTGTTTCAGGTAGGACGCTTCTCTGGGGTAAGATATTGACGGCAACGTCTGATTCATTAGAGATTTACATGTTATGTTGTTCTGCATTTCAAGTGTTGCTTACTGTTCCAAGTATGTTAAAACGTCCTAAAGGAAAGATTACTCTAAAGAGGGCAACCGTGTATACAGTGAACTGAATGCCCATGATGCTTATCGGAGAGCTCTTAACACCTGGGCCAAGTGGGTTGATTCCAATGTAAATTCCAAGAAAACAACAGTGTTTTTTCAGAGGCTACTCAGCATCCCATTTCAGGTCCGCAGAGCCTTTTCAGAATTCATGCAATTTCGATTTGTGCAGCGGGGGCAATGGAATTCAGGTGGCAGTTGCGACCATCAGACTGAGCCGATAACAAATGAGCAGTACCTTGGACCATATCCACAGAGGATGAGCATTCTGGAGGATGTGCTCCATGGGAAGAAAACACCTGTTGTTTAGAACATAACAAGGATGACGGACTACAGGAAGGAGGCACACCCTTCAGTCTATCGGAAGCAGAAGTTGACTGAGCAGGAGCGGAAGTCGCCTGAGTTATACCTGGACTGCAGCCACTGGTGCCTTCCAGGAGTACCGGACTCCTGGAACGATCTCCTCTACGCACAGATTCAGGTCAAACAGCATCAGAGACTACACCAATAAAGGCAAGCTTGGAATTACTTGTTCCTGTACATGAACTGTTGTTTGTTGTGAAAATTAGTATAGGATAATGACTCACACAAAGCGGTCAAGGCAAAGCTGAGATAAGTGAGGATCCTGGCATAGAGTAAAGTAGACAGTAAGTCAGATCTCTGACTCCCAATACCAACACGAAATCTGTATCGAATTCTAATAAGAGCGGAGGTTATGATGGACATCTCAATCTCTTGAATCTCCTTCCATTTTGAGGATTGTCAAGACAAATGTTCGAGTGCTTCAAGCTTTGTGTATATTGATGCCAAATCTAACCATGCTTCCATCTCTCACTTCTGAAGGGATTTCACCTGTGAAGGACAGGTGGATATTTCAGAAAGAAGAAACATAACATAATCATGTGTGTTTCAATGAACAGTAAAAAGGGGCATACCTTGTCATGAGGGGTCAATTGGAAGACTTCCATCTTTGCTTGAATGATTGCTAAAAGATTCCACTGCAGACTTGAACTGTCCACGGGAGGCCTGAATTTGTGCTTTTAGCCTCAAAATACCCATTTGATCCTCTTTCTCAGCCTCATATAGTGCAATATCAGCTACTGCTTCAGCTTCTTGTAAATTCTGTTGTGCAGATAACACCTGAATTCACAACTTCCAGTCACCATTTCAAGACATTCCGTTGCATTTTCAACAGTTGCATTCAGTTTACGCGCATTGCCTAATTGGTTCCCACCATAGCTTTACTCAAGTGGAAATCCTTTGAATCGAACAAAAAGTGCGTTTTTTTAGGAACCCAATGCAATTAAATTCCACGAATATATAAAAAAGAAGAATAGATACAGGGTATCAAACCTTGCTATAGAGTTTTTGCTTCAAAGAAAAAGAAATATCATATAGAGTCCGGGAATGAAATAGAGTCAGCGAATGAAGCGGGTTCATTAACAACTCAATTTACAGATCAAAAATGAAAAAAAAGAAAGCATTGCCTTCTTTAAAGGCTGAATTCGAAACATCTTGAATCGGATTCTCTCTTCTCAGAGAGCTTGAGAGTGAAATGAGTGGGCCGGCCAAAGAAGACCACTATGGAAGTGAAAGGGGAGGGCAAGAGCGGTTCGAAGGTCAATGAAATGGGTGAAGTTCCCTTGTCAAATAGGGAGCCGAGGAAAGAGATAATTGATAGTTGCCAAAACCACGTAAAAGAAATGAGATTGAACATATTTCAATTCAACAAATTCTGATTGTTTCATTATCAAATGCAAGGGATGTGGGACCAGGTTCTATTATTGGAGTTAAGCGGTGTAGGAGCCGTGCCGTTCTGCTTGCTTCGTTCTGATCTTTTTGATCTTTCCATTTCATGTAAAGCACAGGAACGCGGTGGATCGTAGCCCCCAGGAACCTAAAGATAAGGAGCTCCCAATTGACCCTGGACCCCCGGAGATGGAGAACCCTAAGGATATGTTTGAGACATGGCTCAGGGTGAGAAGGTCCCCGTTCAGATGTTGGACGACCGGGATCCGCAGGCATTGATCTAGCTGCCCTTGACTCTTACTCGACCAGAGTGCAACTGGTTCTTATAAAAGGGATCACCCGCGAGTTGTCCGCTGGGGAAGAAAAGAAGGGATTTCCAAGATCTATCAGAGGGAATCGAGAAGATCTACCTTAAAGGCCCCTCACATTCAAGATTAATGTCTTCATGGCGGTATCTTTTTTTTGTTATGCCTCCTCTTAGCTCTGCTCGTAGTGTTCTTGTCACCAACTGGTATACAAGTACTGTGATTATCTAACTCTTCAACAATCTGAGTAATATCCTCATTCTCTGAATCAGAGCTTAACTCGACACTGGAAGAATGCTCCTTCTCATGAGCAGCTAACTTCTTTTTCTGAGCAGCTTCATAAAGCAATGCTTGAGCAAGTTCTCTTGCTTTAATAGAATTTATAGACCTGTCAATTTCCTCCTGTGTACTGCCCAACACTAGACCACTATCTACAGCAGATTTGACTAGACTAGCAGTATAAAAAAAGCTTTTATTGAGTCATTTAAGTTATAGAAGAATTCCTGAACCCAAGAATTAAAAATGACAAGTTCTTCTTTACTCAGAAAAAAAGAACCACTTAGAATAGCTAAACAGATTATATTTGTCGAGAAATGCAAAATGATATGGAGATGATCCTCATTATCTATTTTGACCAATTGTATTATTTCCGAATAAAGAAAAACATATATAGTAATCTTTGACGAATTAAGAAGAAAAAAGATTCTTATTCTTATTTTGATACAAGAAGAATCGGCACAAGAAAAAGGCAAAAATGCCTTTTTCTTGTGCCGAATAGAGCTCTTTTGATTGAATTCTAAGAGAATTCCATCCCTAATTGGGCGTACCTTCGTTGACATCGAAACGCGCTCGCTTGAAGCCCCTACGGAGGCGGGTTTGTAAGAGAAATAAGAGGTGAATTAGCGCTGTTAAGAACTTCCTAAGGGCTATTCATTGGAACCCTCTTTTTCCTCGCGAAAATGGTTCCTGTAAAGCAAACTAAGAGCGGGGAAGGAACTAGGGCGGGCATAAGCTCAATAGATAGGCATTATTCTGATTCTCTAATCTTCGGTAACGATGAAGTACTTGATCAGAGTTTGCACTGATCGGCTTGACTATCCTTTCTGACATGTCTTCTCCTGCTGGTTCATCTGAAAGTTAGGGATTTCAGCAATCCAGATCTGGGTAAACTACATAAAATTGAGGATTTCCTTCGAAACGAAAGAGAAAAGGCAGTCGGTGGATGACAAAGACCTTGGGCATGATCCTAATAAAAGGTCTTACTGCGGTGGGCGATAAACAACAGCTAGGGCAACAGAGTGCGATGAGTCTGTGGACTGCAAAGAACACGAGTGGGACTCGACCACTGGTTGATAATCCACTTTCTCCTTTGCAATCAGAACGAGAGGAAGAAAACTCCGATTTCGCTTTCAAAAGCGTAAACAGATAGAGATTTATGCCTCTCACCCTCCTCCTACGGGTCGAATTGCTCTCCTCGCCTTTCTAAAAATGCGATTCATAGCGTCATGAACACCTAGAATTAGGGTACCAGTACTCATTTTCACCTGTTAAGGCATGTATCACCACATTTCTCTTTGTTTAAGGAAATCCCGCAAAAGCATTTAGAAAAGCACGACTAACATTAAGAAGTGGGATTTCCATACCCATCACCGGATTCTCGTTCTACGTAGTCTCCTGACTTGTGCCCCGCATCGGCTAATGAATCCACATCTGCATACTCTACTTCTAGAAAGCGCCTACACCTCTACTGAAGAAAGCAAGTCACAAGATGGGGGTCAGGTGAATAACATTTAAGAATACACTTGCGCGCGCCATATCTTCCCTGTCTCTACCACTTTGGTAGGCCGCGGTACCCGGGTCAATATCCATAGAATCCGGATCTTGGAATGATCCTAGCGAGCTAAGTTAATAAAATGGCATAATAGCTCAGTCTCTTCGCCTTCCAGCGATAGAAAATCCATGAGTTCATAACCCCGAGTCTTGCTCGTTGGTTTTTACCCAGGCGCATAGCCCCTTTATCCTTGACCATCATCTCGTTTATCTTTATTAACCACGTCAAATCAACTAGACAAAAGAAATTGACATTCTTCTTAGTCATACCTCTGCCTTCATTGGCTGAGCCAGCTCGACCCGATAAAAAAAGAATTGGGGGTGTTAAGCCATACCTAAAGAGTCGAGGGCATTTCCATTGGTTACTTACTGCCGGGCCTACTTGTTTTGACATGACGACTAGAGAATTCCCTTTCTAGGAGCGCTTCAGTGCTAGAGATTACTCGCCTGCCTAAGGAAAGAAAAGAAGAAAAAGCTTTCAGGGTTTAAGGGGGCGGGAACTCCAATAACTCCCGTGTCATCATCGCCCGCTTAGTCCTTTGTTTTGACTTCAGTCTACCCCTCTCGACTATCACCCTCGGTGCTAGCAGAGAATTCCTCCAAGAACTGACTAAGATCACCTCTACCTGTGTTGTGTAGTATGGCTCATGTTCCCGAAAGGTTACATCCATACTTGCATATAATTTCCTCCCAATAAGATCCCAACATTGATATCCCTTTTGGCTAGATGCATAATCAAGAAATATACACCTCACTGCCCGCGGATCCAACTTGCCAACAGAAGGTCGATGATCTCGCACACACACAACCTTTCACTTTTGTTTAGGAGGCACCTGGAACTCCCTTTGGCCCAAGAGAAGTTCGGCTGGAGACTTCATACCAAGTATCCTAGACGGCATATGGTTTATGAGGTACGCTGCTGTCATCACTGCCTCACTCGAGAAATTCTTTGGCACATTTATCTAAAACATAAGTGACCGTGCCACCTCCTGCAGATGTCGGTTCTTCCTTTCCCTTATGCCGATCACTACTATCTCTTATCTTTAGAATGCGCCTACGCATCTACTCCCGACTCTATCAAATTATTCATCTAGTCTCGAATAATGTGCCAGCCTAACCTGGATAGTAGGTTTGTCTCGCAGAGATAGGTGAAATGAGAGGCTCTGCCCAATAAAGATGAAGTACGGGCCCATATTCTTTAGTCAAGAAAGAAAGGTTAAGGGTCTTGATGTCCATAGATTGAGTTGGCTGTTTCACCAGCCTGTTGCCCACCTCCTGCATACACAACCTCGCGTTCGCCTACTCCAACCAACAAGTTTCGTATTCCGACCGGATTCTTTTCCTTTGCTTTTTGAAGTTAGTTCAATGTGCGCATCCTGCTTTAGCTAGATCTAGTGGGTATGCTCCTTTAAGTTAGGGAACCTTTTATTTTAGTAGATTTAGTTGGAATGTTTGCATTTCCGTATACCTTGCTTATGACGCATATAGCGCAGCGGGTAGTTAAGCCAGGGATGCTATTCTAGTTTCATTCTATTCAGCCAGAGGTGATAATAGGAATAGAGATTCTTCTTGTTCTGATGATCTACCAATAGATAGTGAGGGCTCACAGCTACCCGCGAAGTAAGGTTGGAATCGAATCAAACCTAGTAGGGGTTGAGGGAGCTATGTATCCATTATTTGCATTTCACCAACCTCTCTCATTTGCATTTCACTGCGTCAATCAGTACTTTCTTTCCTTCTTTTCCCTCTTATAAAGATGTGATTTCCTTGCCCCTTTGCTTAAACCTGCTTCAAAGTCCACTAGTGCTCTTTCGTACGGGCATAACTACTAGGTAGCAAGCATACTGACTTTCTTAACATCACCGACCACTGTCCTTTACGCAAAGCGATCTATGGTCTCAACAAGCCCCGATAGCGTCGGTTTTTGAAGTTCAGCACAGTGGTTATCCAGGCAGGGTTTGCTCGGAGTGATCATGATTCGGCCATGTTCGTATCAGTTTATCCTCGAGGACGTGCTATTCTGTTGTTGTATGTTGATGATATCAAACTGACTGGTGATTACTCCGTTACCATATCGCTGATCAAGTGTCGCCTTCATCAATTATTTGCTATGAAGGCGCTGACGCGCCCTAAGCCTTTTCTTGGCTTGGAGGTCGCACATTCTCCTCGTGGATATTTGGTATCTCAGATCAAATAACGTCATGACTTGATCACTCGAGCTCAACTCAATGATGAGAAGACTGTTGACACTCCCTTGGAGCTTTACGTTAAACTCCGTCCGACTGATGGCTCACCATTATCTGATCCGACGCAGTACAGACAGTAGGTCGGCAGTTTGGTTTATCTGACGATCTCTTGCCCAGATGGCTTTTCCTAAGAAAGTAAGCCTTTCATGGCTGCCCCCCGGTCAGTTCACTTTGCAGCAGTTCATCGGATTCTTAGATATATTCGAGGTACCTTTTCTCGAGCCGTCCTTTTTTCCGTCATCGTCTTCTTTAGAGTTGCGTGCTACTACTGATGCCGATTGGGCCTTCAGATAGGTGCTCAACTACAGGCTTATCTATTTTATGGGGAGACTCTCCACTATCTTGGATGAGATAAAAGCAATAGACAGTTGCTCCTTCCACTGCCGAAGCGGAGTACCGTGCCATGGCACACTACTAGATAGATTGTATGGCTCCGTTGGTGACTTTCTGATCGCGGGTTTCATTTGAAAAACCCCAACGCCATTCATCTTGCGTCAAATCCGGTCTTTCATGCAAGAGTTTCATTGTTCGTTCGTCGAAAACTTCTTGATGGCACCATCATCTCATTACCTTATTTTTTCCCTTCGACTTCGGCTATGACCAATGCCCCACCTAGCTGAATAGGCGTAACAAAGCTACCTGAAAAAGGCAAGGTGCACCTTAGATTGAAAGAAAATAAGATGGATTCTTTAGAAAGATTCCCGGATAAAGTTCCGTATAATATTTAGTTAGAATCTAAATAAAGGCGCATACGTGGGCGGGCAGGGGGCCCCACTACTTCTTCATTCAGGGGGGGCTAGCCTCATGACTTCCCACTGGGCGAGGGGTGCACCTAACCCACCTACTCACTCATCAATTACGGTGTTCAGCTGACTTGCACAGAAAGACCCCTATTGTTTAGTAATTTGGCGCCCCATCTTTTGATTGACTGTTGTCAACTAATCTTTTCCATGTGCAATTCTACTCTATGTTAGAACATTTCTGTGAATGCTATTTCGATCTAAGTGGTCCTATTCTCTGTCCCGTGCTAGGAAGCATTACTCCTCTTTTCATTCCAAATTCTTCAATAAGACCGATACGATTGATTGGTCTGTGCGTTTCTCTTATTACTTTTTTGTATCCCCCTGTTCCTCGGATACAATTCGATCCTTCTACGGCCAAATCTCAATTTGTGGAAAGCCTTCGATGGCTTCCTTATGAAAACATCCATTTGTATATGGGTATAGATGGTCTTTCATTATTCTTCGTGATATTGACCACATTTCTGATCCCTATTTGCATTTCAGTGGGTTGGTCTGGTATGAGAAGTTTTGGGAAAGAGTATATTACAGCATTTCTAATTCGTGAATTTCTAATGATCGCCGTGTCCTGCATGCTGGATCCTCTACTATTCTATGTTCTTTCCGAAAGCGTGCCAATCCCTATGTTGTGCGGAGCTGAGCATCTTCTATTCGCTGGGATCAAGCTTTTCCTCTGCAGGGGCCTTGTGCAGTAAACCCCCTACGGGCGGTCCCCCGTCGTCGTAAAGTAGTAAAGGTCCCCGCGAAGCTTTCGGGAAGAGGGGTAGTCTTGTGCGTAAGCATAGCATTTCTGGTCGAACCACCGAACCACACATCTTTTTTTGGTGGGAGGGTACTCCGAGTAGTGGGTACCTCGTAGGACCTCGACCCGCCTACTCAGGTCTTGTATGGATATGCAGGAAGGGGTGCTCCTAGGTGTGTGTAGGGGGTGTGTTTGTTCGCGAGAATGGATTCCTCGTCAAGTCAGGGGGGGTGTGGACACACTTGCGCGAATTCGGGTAACGGCTACAAGGGATAAAAATAAAGGAAACTGTACCCGACCAGGGATGGACGTAAACTCGTAAGCTACCGAGGGTAGGGATAATCGTCCAGGTCTTATTGTTTCAAAAAAAAGCCGCCCCGCCACTGCAGGCAGGTTAGTTCCTCTGTCGTTGCCGGAGAGTTCTTGGCGAAGAGACCTTAGGATAAGTTGCTAAAACAAACGGAGGGGAGGATCGACCCGTTCAGTAGAATTCCGAAGAAAGACTGTTGGCAGCAGGTGGAGACATTTCTTTGGCCCCCTTCCAAATAAATGCGGACAGGGTAGAGCTCGGCAGAGGGTTCGAGAATAGGGTAGGGTTTTTTACGGTCGGGTCCCCTACCACTAGTCCGGCTAGCCTTCTTTCGGGTAGGAAGCAGGCCGGGCCCGACGGGCGGGCATCTCCCGCTACGCAAGCAGCATTGTTCGCCACCACCCGAGAAGCAAAAGATTAGAGAGTCAAGGCGGAAAAGACAAGCATAGTGGTCTAATGACAAGGGCCGACGACGGAAGCTCGGGACGGAGCCGTATGATGCGGAAGTCTCACGTACGGTTCCCTGAGAAGGGAGTGGCTACCCACTGGAGCTTCGACCAACTACCACCGGTCAATTCCGCTTTGGGGCCACCCCTTACTCTACCATCATTATAGGGGTATGGGGTTCAAGACAAAGAAAGATCAAGGCAGCATATCAGTTTTTCCTATATACTTTACTTGGATCCGTTTTTATGCTATTAGCTATTCTGTTGATTCTTCTCCAAACAGGAACCACCGATTTACAAATTTTATTAACCACTGAATTTAGTGAGCGGCGCCAAATCCTTCTATGGATTGCTTTTTTCGCCTCTTTTGCCGTCAAAGTGCCTATGGTACCAGTTCATATTTGGTTACCCGAAGCCCATGTAGAGGCACCTACGGCTGGATCCGTCATCTTGGCTGGAATTCTTTTAAAATTGGGAACCTACGGGTTTTTAAGATTTTCAATACCCATGTTTCCCGAAGCGACACTTTGTTTCACTCCTTTCATTTATACTCTAAGCGCGATTGCTATAATATATACTTCCTTGACCACTTTAAGACAGATCGATCTTAAGAAGATCATTGCCTACTCCTCAGTAGCCCATATGAATTTGGTGACTATTGGTATGTTTAGTCGGGCGGCGGCCGTTAGGTCACCTATTTTGAGTTATGGACACACAAGCAAGGCCAAAACATGTGTGCCGGGCGTGCGACCCATCAACCTACTAGCAATAGGGGAGAAAACTTAGCATGTCGCAACAAAAGCGTCGATTCGAGGCGTCAGCAAAACACCGCCGTCTGTTCCTAAAACAAAACCCCTTAGCGCCCCGGGACGGGAGTGGGGGACGGCCCTACGCAGACAGCAGCAGCACCGGCTCTACGAAGTCCGAATCGAATCTTTCGGTTGGCTTTCCCGTGAATAAGAATTGTTGGGCTTGGCGAAGCGAGCGCTTCTAGCTGTTTCGCTTGCTTCTTTCTTATTGTGGCGGCTATTATGGCGTGGCTGAAATGAACGAAAAGCGAGATGATTCAAATCGATTGATAGATGGCCTGATCTTAAAGATCGAAAGGTTTTCTATCAATAATAAGGGTTGACCTCTTTCTATCTATTGATGATACAAGATATCTATCTATTCTGGATCCATCAGAAAGAAATCGATATGTATCTGATGGAGTCTACATCGTATCTAGAGCGCCCAAGCGTTTGGCCAGCTCAGTTCTATTATCCATCGGTCCAATGCACCGGCTCATCTCATGGAGGGAAAAAGCAAATGTAGTTAGTTGTCTTGTTGTTGTTCGCCGCCTCGACACATTCCCCGGCATCGTCCCACACAGAAAGAAAGAGCGTGGAGCCCCGGCCCGACCTGTAAGTCCGCTAACGTAAAGCGAGGAGTTGAGCCTGAACTGGCGAACCGAAGTCACTTTCGTAACCATACTTCCTACAGCTAACACGTGTCCAGCGGGAACGCGAAGCGCAAACGAACGAAAATATACCGAATCCCCCGTTGGCCATCGGGGACCTAGTGGTAAGGCCATGATCCGCAGGGGAAGGGATCACTCATTCTTCTATTGGGGACAGGTGCACGAACGACAACTCCAAACGTCAGACATCCGCCGCCTATACCTACCGTTTAGGTGGCACCAGCGAGATCCAGCTAAGGTAAGGAACTTCGTGTCGCGGCTGCTCCACTCCGCTGCGGTCTTTTGAACTGAACTTCGTTGCCTTCCCGCGCGGGAAACGAATGGGCGCTGTGTCGTGGGTCAGTTTTGGGGCGGGGGGCAGAGAGAGACCAGAAGAATGATTCATTTGGATCGACGAGCCATTTCGCGAATCAATAGAATGTCTCTCTATCCATATCTATTCTATCTTTGGCCATAAAAAAAAGAAGTCTTTTTTTTATGGCATGCGGGATGATCGCGCCTAGTAGCCACATATCAGCTGCGCTCAATATGCGGGATTTCCGTTGGATCAGATCTTTGCATTTGGACCTAGCGAAAAGGACTCTAAGCCTTCGCGCAAACAAGCAAAGTAGAAGCAAGACGAGGAAGCGGAGCTGTCGTAGAAGCAGTAGCTTCCCCCGACAATATACAATACAACAGTAGCGACCATGAATCAAAAAGCCCCTAGTTTAACGAGTTCGCTGCTTTCCCCAGGCCGGAGAAGGGCAACTACTTATTGATTGATCGCCTTTCTTTGATATGTGTTCAATTTAGTACAATACAAACTACAACTAGATCAAAGCGGAAGGGCCACTCACTATAGAAGCTATAACTAGCCTAGCCCTAGCCAATAGTTTAGTAGTCGGCCAAACCCCCATGCTCACGACATGTTCTTGATATTGATTGAGTTGGAGGGAGTCAGAGACTACCACGGAATCCTTCCATAGTCACCCCGGTGACCTTCGTCACCAAAGCGTCACGACAGTTTCCATTCGGCAGGGACTCCAGTGGGGATCAGTCGGAGCACGTAGGAATGCCGACCACTACATAAGCCGCTGGCGGAGAAAGCTCGAAGAGCTTCCCTTCATTCGCTTCGCGGGAGTCGCACACAGCACATAGCTGGAAGTCAGAGGGCCCGTACTACCTGCCTAACCCTTCGCTCCGAGGGACCGTAGAACGGAAAGCGCCTTCTAAACAACTCGGCAGAAGGGAAGGGGCCTATGTATTTGCATGACCCCTGCGGATTTGACCCTACCTACACCCGGAGCCAATCCCCTAGCGGTCCTGCCACCACGCCGCAGAACAGGAGCTCGTGTGGAACCTTGGATTTCTGGCGTAACAGCGGTGGAGGGTATCAAAATATTACGGCCGCATAACATAGGGGCCTACGCTAAGGTCGGCCAAAATATGGACACCCGAAGGGCCCGGCGCGCACAATCCTATCCTATCCGAGCCCGTCATTGCATGCACTTCGGACAGCCGTCCGTAGCATCATAAAGAGCACCTCCCTTTCGAGGTACCCAAATGGAACGGTCTTTATTTGTGTTGTTGGTTGGTCTTTCTCAACGTGGTCTATAGCACGAAAAACCATTCTTTACAAGATAGGGCCGTTCACATAAAAGAAAATCCAAAATCCATTCTTCATGGTCGGGCGCATTTCTCCAAATCCTCCAGGATCACAAGTGGAACGCTAAGCAAGGGTGGGGAGGCTGCGAGCTCCGCGTCGAACAGAAAGAAGCAAGCAGGGGGTGTTGCCCTAGCGCGCCGGAGAGCAAGCGTAGGCAACCAAACTAAATAAGGCTACAAAACTAGCTAGCGTTTTTAAGCTGGCTGCCTTTTCTAGCGCGCGTACTCTTCTGTGGAGTCGCACGGAACGAGCCTTGTCTTCCCTCCAACGACTAGCTCCCTTTTCTTGTTCCGGTCACCCTTCTCTTGCCGTGGAAGGACTTTTGCCTGTGGTGTGGTCCAACCCGTGGGCGGAGTCGCCCTCATCCCCCCATTGCTCAGTGCTCCCTGCAGTTTCGCTGGGCTTTACCCGCGTGGGCTTCTATAAGAGAATGAAAAGCTCTCTCTTGACAATAAAACGCGAACCGCGCGGAGCCCACCCTTTTTCGTTTTCTGCCGCCGCTGGGTGGCCGCAGGGGAAACACAGCCCGGCCGCCTCTCGGGAAAGGGGGGGGTGGGGGATGGGCCTACCTATCCCGAGGGAGCAGCTGAGAGGTTCCATATTAAAGCCGAAGGGCAGAACTTCAGTGCGTGATCGTAGTATGTCACCTCGTCTCGTCCTCGCAGCATCGAAGAGTACCTATGCACTATGTTCCGGTTCACTGATAAGGAAGATAGAGTTGGGGTGGGGGTCTACGATGTGATACTATAGTATGCCCCGGGGAGAAAGATGCGCAACTCAAAACGGAAGCAGGAAGCGTGTTGTCAAAAATGTCGGAGGTTACCAGATCTCTGAGACTACCATCGATCCGACAGAGCGGAACGACCAGAAAAAGAAGTGGAGTTAGAAAGCCGTATGATAGGTGGTAACTATCTTGTACGGTTCGGGGGGTAAGCGGCGTACTCTGGGGGAATATTAGGCTCTATCGAACATACAGGGAATTGGAGGTAGCATTTTACTTATGTTAAGTCATGGACTGGTTTCTTCAGCCCTTTTTCTATGTGTTGGTGTTCTATATGACCGACATAAGACTCGACTTGTTAGATATTATGGAGGTTTAGTGAGCACCATGCCGAATTTCTCTACCATTTTCTTCTTTTTCACTTTAGCCAATATGAGTTTACCCGGCACTAGCAGCTTTATCGGGGAATTTCTAATCTTAGTAGGAGCTTTCCAAAGAAATAGCTTAGTAGCCACATTAGCTGCGCTTGGGATGATTTTAGGCGCGGCGTATTCCCTTTGGCTATATAATCGTGTGGTTTCTGGAAATTTAAAACCCGATTTCCTCTATAAATTCTCCGATCTAAATGGCAGAGAAGTTTCCATATTTCTACCTTTTCTTGTTGGAGGGGCGACCGTCCGTTGAACTACCAAAAAAGGGTAAACCAATGTGATCATGACATTGTAGGTGCTTGCGATGGGACGGATGCGACTTCCCTCATAAGTAATGGGTGGCATAGCCCGTAGCAGAAGTCCCCTTTTTTGATCCATTTCTTTATTACCCCAGAGGGGCCCGCCCTGGTGGGACCGAGAGAAAGAAAGGACGGGGGGGCGACCATGCATGGCACTTCTCGACCGTGTCTCCGAGGGACAGTTGAACGAGCGACTCATGAATGCTGCCGGGTCGGACGAGCCAATAACTCGAACGTGTTCGGTCAGTTTTTTGAGCAAGAATCACAGCGTTACCTTACCTTCACCATGATACGGACTCCAAGTTCTTATGGCAGAGCACGAGGAGTTTCCTTCAATATGATGATGAGAATGGAAACCAGAAGCACGACTGGGTCTTCGTAGTCCGAGATCATACTTATATATCAGTCACAGTAACGTAAGCATGAGACTTTTTGGTAGTACCGGTGAACCAGATGGCCGCGGCGAGGGAATCTGGGACGGAGGACTCGTAATATCTCTATAGATCTGGCAAAAGCGAAAGACCCCTAACGTCAGGGGCTGACCACTGAGCTCACTCAGGCCTCGCTGGGCGGGCCAGAGTGGGTGCGAGCTGGAATTGCCATAGCTTATGGTTAGAGCAATAGGAAAGGGCCCAGCAGAGAGAACAGTCAGGATAACGAGCGCGGAGCCCACTTGGCAGGCGGCAGGAGCAGCGGGCAAGTGCTTGCTTGGTAGGCCAACAGCCCTGTGAACCGGGCGGGGCACTCGACGAAAGGGGGGCACGCTGAGCAAGTACGCAAAATTGGCCCCGCGGAGCTTTCAAAAAGAAAAGCAAGGACCACTACGGGAGGTCGAACCACGGACCGGAGGTAGTAGAACGTGATCCGCACCGGTCAATATTGGATCAAACAATAGGGGACCGTAGCACTTACTTTTTTTTTCAAGACAATAGGTACTGTTCCCTACCGAGACAAGGGACACTCTCAACGGATCCTCCACGCGCTGGGCATACCATAGTTCTTCCGTGCGTCTTTATCGTGGCGGAAACAGAACAAGAGGGAAAGACCCGGCCGACTCGCCCAGGGCTCGAGGGCGAGCCATACGAGAGTGAGTCGAATTCTGTTTACGTTCTCGGTTTGGTTCGGGCCCCTCTCGATCTTTTGCGTATAAGGGAAGGGGGAAGGAGTCTAAATCTATGGACATTAATGAACCACCATTGATGGACGTTGCACATGACACGAGAAATTCGACTCGACGGTCCGGTGCTAATAGAAGTCGCTTACTCTCCGTCTAGCGAAGGTGCCAGATCCTGAAAGTAAAGTATCTATCAGCCTAGTGTACCAACCACGTGGTACGACGGGCACTCAAAGACCTGGCGAATGAGGGCCCACCTCACCCAAGAGCGCTTATGTCATATGGGAACTCTTGGCTGGAAACAATCCTTATGGTTTTTATATCTGGTTAGAATAATAAGAAAGAATCAAAGTCCAGGTTGGTTGGTGAGCCTAGTGATAGGAGACTATCTAGCTTGGTTCGGAGAGCACTTGTTGGGTTTAAGATTCGTTTTTTGCTAAATGTTACGGCCTAAATGCTGAACTATTGACCCTACTTGTCTTCTTACGTAGGATGATTTCATCCGAGTGTGTGTAAGGCGGGTGGCATTCTTAGCCATAAGCTCTAAGCAACCACCTACTTGTAATATGGTATCCTTTCTCTCTTCCTGGGACTTGAGGGGAGGTTAGTACCGCGAATAAAGTAGTACTCGCTATCCAGCCAGTCATCTACTTGACAAGTTTGGAAAGAATCTCTCGGAAAAGAGAGCGCAATCTCTCTTTGCTTGTGCCACCCGGGCGGAAGATATATCTGAGTCGAGCTCGTCGAAGAAGAAACTGCTACTGACATCCAGGGATGAGGGCTCAGATCAGAGTGAACAAACAGTGCGAAAGAGACTGAGAAGGGGAAGCATGCGCCCGAAAGGGGGGCCATTGATCCATGTATAATATAACTCGGGATGTTTCACTATATTATATCCCCATTGCTAAACGCAATAGGAAGGGAAAGAAACGTTTCTCC
Source organism: Avena atlantica (assembly GCA_910589765.1). Taxonomy (NCBI): domain Eukaryota; kingdom Viridiplantae; phylum Streptophyta; class Magnoliopsida; order Poales; family Poaceae; genus Avena; species Avena atlantica. The sequence goes on from OU342735.1 coordinate 64,885,272, forward strand.
TTCTACACATTTATGAAAATAAATGGCTTCCCGTCGCTCACAGCAGCTTCTCTAGTTTCATTATCGCCAAAAACAAAGGAAATCGACTTAGTCGCTCGCTTGTACCTCCATTTCCAATGGCTAATTCACGCATGTTGTACTTCTCCATAGTTTGCTCGAATCGAACTTGTCCGTACCGACATAATCAGTATCTCCCGGACTACCAAGGCAAAAAAACCCAGTAAACTAGTGACTTGAATCATACTTCCTTCCTCTTTGATTGAGGAAACCTAACTACAGGAACTGCTTAAGTCAAGAACAAACAGATGGAGTATTTCTTCCTTTCGAACTAGAAAAAGTTAGGCTACAGCAAGCGCAAGTCATCCCCTTACGAAGTGCAAAACAAGGGAAATCTGACTTCATAAAAACAAGTTGAGCTATCGTTCCCTTCATTGACCTACTAACTCGTGATACAGCGCGCGTTTCTTCCTCAGAATCTCATTTCAAAAGGCATGAACCATCCCCTAACTTGGAAGGGGACAGGAACAGAAGACACATGACAAGCCTTGTTTCCTACTTGCTGACCCTAGAACAACAAGAGGCAACAGGCTTGCTTAACACTCGAACAAGAGGAAATCGCTTCGTCTTTTTGCCCTTGGCGCGCCTTCTACTTCTGTCGGCACAACTACGTATTTATTAGAATAGTGCTTTGCTCGGTCCTGCTTTGGACCTATGATCCACTGGTGATTAATCAGCATCTACAGCTTTCGCTTTGGGTCGGGAATTTGGAGAGATTGGCTCTATAGAAAGGGAAGCGAGTCTTTGAACTATGTTAGCGCCGAGGGTTCACTAAACCTACTGTCCTTCTGACTTTCGTGTTTCGTAACTCATTAGATTCCTAGCTTTTTAGCGGGGGCTTTGGCAGAGAAATAGCTAGATCTGTAACAATCAAAATAAGTCGGTGTTCAGTTCATTAGAGCAAGGAGAAAGTTCACTAGATAGACAGGTTGGACAATGAGGGCTTTTACTCTCCCTATCTCGAGTAGGATCATTGAAAAGAAAGAAAAGGAATGGTTTCTTCAACTGGCTTGTGCCACAGCTCATAGCTCGAATCGGGATTGGAAAAACGGAAGGAAAGTAAGGCTCTAGCGCCTTACTTTCTCGTTGAACTAATTCTTGCAATACATACAAATTGTTTAAGAAAGTGGATGAAGAGAAAGCTCACTGACGATTCTCATTTCAATAATCCGACCTTCCTCCGTCCCACTAATGATACTGAGCTTTTTCCAGTCCATTCAGTCCATGCACTCCAGTCTATTTACGCCTAAAACACGAGGCAAGGAGATCTATTTACAATAAAAATGACATACAACATAATTGATGTGACCTACCTGTGCGAAGGAAAATAGAGAACCCACTTTCCTTTCCCTATCTCTTGCGGGTGATCCCTCCGAGACCTTCCCATTTAAGCATTGCCCATCGGCTTGAAGAGAAGTTAGTTACCCATTCGCATTCTTGCCACATTGTTCATTGGTCTATTCTAAGATGGGAATCCATTTTATGAGAACAATCCGTATTCAAATCATAAATAAGTCTGATACCCCACTTTTACACGACATCTATATTGGTACTATGTCCGTCTTGGTCCTGTCCTGATCCGTGACTTTGACTCGGGTCCTAGTCTTTTCGCGTAAGGCTTAGCTTAAAAAGACGAGTGTGTTTTTGCCTTGCTGCGTCATACCCTCCTTCTTTTCCGTTTCCACGCTCTGAAATCAGAGCTGTAGCCTTCGCCATTGGTGGAAAAAGGTCTCGCATTGGCGGAACAGAGCAGAGGGTTGCCACCTTTGTCCACATATTATTACCTTCGAGTAACCGTCCACTCCAGCCTCTTACGCTGATCCAGTGCCATTGCTAATTATGTTTCAGTCGTGTTACTTTCCTATCATAACCTAGGCTTACACAAGTTTTGTACTCTATTAATATGGGCGGTACCGTTCATAAATCTAATGGCCAAGACGTAAAGCTTAAAGTGATCCATACCTCCTTGCTAGGCTTACACAAGTTTTGTACTCAAGTAGGTGGTTGCTTAGAGCTTATGGCTAAGAATGCCACCCGCCTTACACACACTCGGATGAAATCATCCTACGTAAGAAGACAAAAGGGATAAGAAGAAAGCTTCGGGTCTAATGGAGCAGCTTGACCGCTAGCTTCGACCTCCCCATTTCTACTTACGTTACTATGGATCAAGCATTATTACAGGAATCTCGGGCGAACCAGAAGGGACATCGTTCGAGCTTTAGTTAAGCGACTCATAAGAGGATCAATGGGCCTTCCCTTCTCCCTCCGTATGGATACAAAGATGGACATATTAGCAGCTTAACGTATCTCACGGCTATCTTGGCTCATACTACCACCTCCAATAATCCCTTTGGTTGAGGCATCGAATGGCGAACCCCGACCAAAGGGAGTGCATTCCTTTTCATTCGATTTCAAGTAGATACACTACGTCTTTAACTGATTGTATTAGAAGCTGCCCTATCAAGAACCACCCTGTAGAAGCATCTCAACCACCTAACTCGAATAATCATATAAAAATAGAAAACATAGTCCATCTATAAGAAGAGGCGTCTACTCCTCCATTCTCTCGCTAAGGCATTGGTTGAAAAGTGCATTTCAGATCGATAAGCTCAGAGTTGGGCTGTTTCTTGTATCTGATGGAGCATGAGGTTGGTTCAGCCCTCAAGTGGTGTAATAGCGGCTTTCGTACCAACAATCTTTTCCTTTCGTTTCAAACAACTATGCATTCTAATACAAACAAGAATTGTAGTTGCCTAAACTATGAAACCTGAAACAAGAGGGCGTATGGGTTCATAGCTCTATCTTGATTCCATCGAGGAGTCGAGCCCCGAAGCTAAGCCACTAACAGTAGGAGAGCGCTCGCCACAGCCAGTTGGCATTCTTTGTTCCCTTCTCGAGCTATCTCATCCAATATCAACAACCGACGCGGGTCGAACAGCCAAACAAGTTCTATTCCTTTCCTTTGACACGTCTTCGTGCACTTTACTTGTTTGACAAAGCAGACCCCATTGGTAGGTAGATAATGCACCATGGTCCCGAGATCCGGTAGCTCAGTATCATTCACGGCAGCCAAGATATCCCATCAGGTACAAGTCATTTCTGACAAACTCTCTCCTTCCAACGCTAGGCGGGGAAGTTTCATCAAATGATGACCAAGTCAATAGCTATGCAGCTCCCGAACAATCCTATGAGCGATGCAAGATATGAGAGGGGGTCTAGCTCTTTCCATGCACATTTGCAAGAATTCCCACACACAATGGGAGCCGTTTCAACCATTTCTGCTCTACGTTGCAAACTAGGGGGCATAAGCTACCAAACCCCTGGCTAAGAATCTCTCTCATACCGAGCAATCATTCCGTCTGGCCTTTGTTACTCGAAAGCCGTTTGCTGGGTTACTCGAAAGGCGTTCGCGCGTTAGCGCGCAAGCCATTTTCTCGCTTGGAATGATTTTGCATCGATTTTCATCGAGAAGTTTTTTCCTGGAAGTTTCCGGAGTCCGGTTAACACATTTTTTAGTACGAGATGCCTTGGAATCAGTCCCGTTAAGGACATGTTTTGTTGTTCATATGTCAAGGGCTAAAGAGTCAAGAAAGAAGTGACTTCTTACTTAACTTATTGAGTAATTCTATTGCCTTTTAAACTTCCTCGATGAAAGAGTAAACTCAATCTCGTTTTATCCTACTTTCATTCCTATCCATATTCAAAATGGAATACCAGAACCGGTGACTGAACCGCTGAACCACTTAATTCTTCTCGTGATAGTAAGATCAAACAGGATTAGTCCCATCTTTTGATATCGTTTACAATCTGAGAGTGAAGGTTACGCAGCGGAAGCGGAAGTGGAGGGAACGACCGGTTCATCAGAAGAACAAGAAGTAGCCACTTTTAAGCAAGAAATGAGAGGAATTCGGCTGATCGAACTAGTATCACTTTATTCACGAATCTTAGGTTTCTGACATGACCGATGTTGAACTGCCAGATTCTTCTTAGCGGGAGCTAGTGCCTGTGAACCTTTGGAGTGATTCACGGTAATAGAATAAAGGTATGGGTCCCCCACCTTACCATCTGTTCTGTCTTATCTCTGTGCCTCCTCTAGCCATTTCATAATTGGATATCGTCATTCAAATCTGTTATGACAACTGTTTGGTAAGCAGGGATTCGAATCAAACAATAAATACCAACTCTAAGTGTGATGGATAGTACCTGGTGCCTAATTGAATGGTATCTTTCTTGGCGCCTACCACATCAGCCTTGCCCCTCCTTCTTTTGGGAGGAAATCAAATGAGTAAAGGTTTCTGCCGACTCCCCGCAAGGAACCACTCACTACTCAACTTGAAACCACGGACCTACCTCCTGCTTTTGACTTTCTTCTTTGTCCCAATTCATATCGAGCATGTCTTTCTCTATCTATAGATAGAGAGAATATAGGATAGGGGCGCTCAAAGCAAATAGGATTCTGTATCTAATACTAATAGGTACTAACCGCATTCAAGATTGACTTTACCTCTTATTTTGGATAGGCAGAAATGCTTACGCCCTAGGGGTTTAAAGGGCCCACTCCCTTTGGTTGACTCATCAGGCTCATCACCTCTTGGAGCTCATCCAACAGTCAGTCTACTTAATCATAATCATAATCAATCCGTTGCTATTGCTATCTATCGCCGTACCCACAAGAGGGTAATTTATCCAACTCCCCGTGCGAAAGCAAGTCCCGCGTCAGCAGTGATTCGAGTTGTTCCTTGAGAGCAGGCTTATGGCATTCCAGGTAAACATAACAATATGAGAGAGAACTCCGTTTGGCTTATAAGTACCCGATTGAACCAATTGTTTTTCATTTCCCAGTAGGTCACCTTGGGCCAGCTGCTGACTTTCTAGAAAGAGACAAGGAAGTCGATTCAACATAAGGGAAGAAAGAAAGACCCCCTGCGGCGTTTGGTACCTTTCGAGATAGCTGCCTTCTATCGTTATGCTTTGGAAGAGATCTTCAATAGAAGCACAGAATTGAAGGTACAATGCACTTTATGCCATAATATAGAAGTGGAAGCGGGGAATATTCCTAACAAAGCTCCCCCTCCTCCCTGCCATGGGATTCCCGATTGATCGGGTGGATACACCGAACGAAGGAAAGAAGACAGCTTTTGAGTAGGCCGTCAAGTGGATTATAAGCAGATTCATGGTACTTTGATCGTAGATCGTACCTCAGTGGGTTCAAAACCAGCTCTTACAAGTGGCTACTGTAGGTCCAAATCCAAAGAGAAATATTTTGCATGTCCTTATCTATCTGAAAAGTATACCGTGTACTAGAAAAGCAAGCAAAAGCTCCTTCGGTAGCAGGTACGAATCGATAGCCTCGGAAAACTTTGTTTTGAACGAACCCGTACTTGAAAGTAGTAGACCTAAGGATGGTACGTACACCGGACGGACAGGCCCTATAACCTTTATTGAACGACTAAACCCAGCTGTAGATAATAGATGGGATCTTCACTCGCTTAGCGACATACGCTCAAAAGAATATTGTCATGTCACTTCGTTCCACCTTTTCGAATTCAATGGCAGATTAATGTTTTAATAAGCAATTTCTTATTTCAAATACTAGGTCAAGATTTGAAATCGTTTTTCAAAAGTTTTGAGTCCTATGCGATTTCTTACCAACTGAGCTATCTCACCCATTTTCTAACTGACTCCGTTTTGAAGTGTAGTTCTGTTCGCTTCGTTTTAGGGCGGTCATGGTTACCGGATTTTCGACTTTGAAGTAGTATTAATCCCTTTTTGGTCCAGCCGGGGTAGCACACTCTGGATACCACTGGCTTCTGTCTAATGCCCGATGGAGCGATGTCTCCAGCCTTCCATCACATTTATCATGTCGTGTGTGTCCACTAAAGAGAGAGTTTGAATCGCTTACTATAAGCCTAGATGTAGCTGCCCGTAATGTTTCAGCTTAGGATGGATATGCGGGGAAGAAGCTCCTAGCATCTTTCAGGATGACTTTCGTTTCCTATTCCAGTCTTGCAAGATCCGAATAGGATTGAAAGGCTATGAATGTCGAATGGTTCCATAGGAGTTTTCGCCCGCCCCTGAATAAGCAGTAAGGCGTGGGCGCGTTGGAACGATCCCGCTTTGAAAGCTCAACCTCGGAGGAATCAGTTTCGCCGGTCCAGTGACTTGGCATAAAAAGGCGAGTTGGGTTCTCCTCCATGTGGTGCACTCCTGCTTCTTCATACCCAGAAGACGTTTGAGCTGCTCCAAGGGAAAGCTTTTTGCTGCCGGATGAAGGTCTTACGTCGGCTAAGAAGACAGAAAATGCCATCTATTTTGCGGTCCTGGAGATCGGGGAGATAAGAGTTCGCCCTCCCTGTTTGGAGTGGGTGCTCGCAAGGTCAAAGTAGAAAATGCGATTCTTTCATTAAGACAGGGATAGGGTAAAGAGTGGAATTGATTTACACCTCGAAGTAGAGATGTATTGGTTGAGTCATTCGCTAAACAACTCGGATCGAGACCCGACCCCTAAAGTAGAGTCCGTTTAGTAAGTAGTATGTGGCGGTAAATCGAGCAAATCAACTCAAGGGCTTCTGTTGGCTCATGATCTATGTACCCACAATAGGGATTCTATTCCTCAATACCGATAAAGTACCTCAAGTCACCAAGATCTTTCATTCAGAACTGTTTCTGAAGGTGTGAAAAAAGAAAGCAAATTCCCATTTCACAATGCCAGCTTTTAGAATGTTATAAACATAGAAAAAAAAATAACCATACCATAAGCCGTATAACGAACAAACAAAGAATGATCACACGAGCTCTGTCTGAATCATTAACATTCACCATGGCCATCTTTCATTTTGCAAACCGACGCTCTGGGTGCTTGTTTGAGACCATATAAGGCTTTCCTCAATCGGCAAACAAGGGATGGATCGGAAGTCTGATAGGGCTTTAAGAGATAGGGAAAACTGCGGTAAGAAAGACCCACTCAGTGAATCGGTGGATCACACACTTGGAGACAGGGACAGGGACCCGCCTGACTATTTCGAAAGTAGACAAGTGTTGAAAGAGTGAAGTCTGGGGACAACGGTAAACGTCAAAAATGGGATCTCCAAAGCTACCCGCCCTACTAAAGAAGTTCGCAAGCAAGGGACATGCCGAACACCTACCTTTCCAACTAAGTCCCACGCGAGGACCCTTTCATTGACGATGCCTTCCGTCGTTAGCAAGCGGTGGCCGACTAGGCCTTTTCCCTAAATATTTTAGGAAGCGAAGAGGACAGAAAAAAGTTCGGTAATCTTCTCCCTTTGGTAGGCATTTACCCAAGGCACTGATATTCTGAGTCTCTCGATTATACGTGAAATAGGGAGTGAAAGGTCTTATTCGTCTTTCTTGGCCTATGTGAATACTATTGAATGAATAATTCACTATTGAAAGTGCAAGTCGACGTTCCTGATATGAAAGTGAAAGTGGAGTGAAATCTGGATATGAAGGTTCAAGTCCAGTTCCAATCTGGATATAAAAGTGCTGTTCAATCGTCGAAAGTGATCTCTCTTTTGTTGTTCTCTTTTAGTCCGCTTTTCTTTTTTCTTTCTTTGGAGTCGGGTTCTTAAGACAGGACTGGAAATCGGGTTTTCTGAATATCTCTCTTCCGGCAAAAGAAGTCAGTTTGTTCGAGATCGAAAGAGTGCCCTCGAGAGACTAGACTGATAGTAACAGTAGTGCGCCTTCAGTTGAGGAGAGCTGTTCAAAAGCAGTGGTTATGAGCTCTTTCTTGTGGAGGTTCAGAATAGATAATTCCTTCACTTCAGTTGCACTAGTGGATTGAATAACCTTTTCTTTAGTTCTAACAAAGTGCATGTGTTGTTGGTTAATAAAAACACGAGTTTCGATAGGCTGGAGGAAAGATACTATAAGTAGGACAAAGAAAGAAAGTAGGACAAAGAAAGACCCTATAAGAGAAATGAAAGGCATTTTAGCATTTTTCCACTTATCCAATTCTTTGCAAGAGTATTAGAGAGAGAGCTATTCTTAGGTCAGTTCCTGAAGTCCACTTTTTTTTGAGTCTTTAGCTAAGCTAAGTAAGTAGTCCTTCATCAAACTTGCATATCTGGCACTTTAGGGGGTCAATCTTTCATGTTGGAAGCTAAAGAAAAGGTACTCCCCCTCATTTAATTGAGAGAGAATAGGGCGATAGCGATAGACACAGGAACAGAAATGAAAAGAGGACTCCCGTAGAGGAGAGGGGAAACCCGCTTAGATAGGGCGATAGCCCGGTTTTTATTGAATATCCTTTCCAGTGCTTGTCTTGTATTGAGGTATACCGAAGATATGAGTCAAAGTAGGTAAGAGAAGGGGGCTTTCACTATTATTAAGAGTAGGGCTTTAATGAAAAGAGTAGGCCCTTCGTATCTTTCTATGACCTCCAAGACGGAGCGAGACGGATAGGCAGAGCAAGAGCTCTTAAAGTCTACCCGGGCTAGCTTCTTCATTCTTCGATCAGGGGCGGGCTTCTTCCCTTATATACGATGACTTAGATAGAGCCTCCTTCTTTGATCCATTCATTGATAAAGTCTTCGGGGGCTGTTTACCTTTTGAATCGACAGTAGAGTAGGTTTGATCTTGCTTTCTCAATCTTTCTCTGATCCTTATAGTGTAGTAGATCCGGCTTTATTCGGCTAAAAAGAAGTGTGTGTGGCCGTCGTATCTGCTCGCCCCCTTCTTCATTCATCCATTTAGGTCAGAATGGATCCAGGGAACCTTTTAGGGGACAGCCCTGAAAAAACACAGTAATAGAGTCCAATCTCTGAAATATAGCATTTTCTCTCCTAAGTAGTAGTAGAAGGCTTAGTATCTGACTTGATCCAATAGAGTCAGAACACACAGTAGATCCAGATTCCACACCTTGCTGTGGACTGGGGAGAGAGCAGCTCTGCGAAGCTGGGCGTTCTGTGTGATTATGGAGGAACTGTAGTACTCGCCCCAAAATGCAAGCCGGGATAGATACTTAAAGAAAGGGGGAGCGGTGGGCCTTCAAAAAGGAGCGAGGGAGTGATGGGCAACCTTAGTCTATATGTTGCTCGTGAGCCGCCAAGTACCAGTCTCGCAACAGTACTGGCGTTAAAGGATCGGTCCTTCACTTGCGGATCGTTCGCGAGTCGAACTCGCTCTCTTGCCACGCCTTTGACTCACGAACTCGAGTCGGACTCATTCACTGCTGACTTTTTTGAGGATCGTTCGTTCTTCACTCTCTTGCTATTACTCGCAGGGAGCGCAGCAACCGACGGTGCATATTATCATATAGAAAGAAGCGAAGCGTAGCGATTCGTACTACCGGAAAAGTGTCGCTAACCGCTAGGCAATAGAGTCAGCTTACGGGGTGGGGCGCAAGCAAGCGTAGCGAATCACATAGAGTTGCCCCTACCTGCAAGCGCGCAGATAGATAGGGCGGGCGAGCGCAGGGATGGATGTCTGAGCGGTTGAAAGAGTCGGTCTTGAAAACCGAAGTATTGATAGGAATACCGGGGTTCGAATCCCTCTCCATCCGCGAGGTCATAAGTTCTCTCTTGCCTTATCTATAGATAAGAACGAATCTCCTCGACTTTGGATAAAGATAGAAGGTAGAAGGTTGAGGTTATTGTGTGTTGATTTAGTTAGGACTTTGTCTCCCTTTCGTTATCTTCCGCCCCGGGTGGATGACCTGTGGGAGCTAAGTCGAAGATCTCGGTGTCGTCGTGAGTGTAAGATTGGAGTTTGATTTAGGCCCTGTGAAGCTTAACAGACAAACAAAGAAAACGATAGAGACTTCCGGAGGGTGACGACCTTAATGAATCAAGTATTCAGGTGGCAGAGTTATTAGCAACAGCTCAAATTCATTCATACTTATTGCCCTTGCTTCTATGATCCTGGCACATTTAGGTTTTGATCTGAGGAAGGAAATATCCATTGGATAATTTCTAACACTCCTTGACTGTCGCCTTGCTTGACAGGAAGAGAAATCCATGCTGTTACATGAATCTCTCGGCCAATTATACCGGGATCTCAATCTACAATGTAGCAACAGATTGTCGAAGAAGAATCAGATAACAGTGATTGAGACAAGAGCTGGTGTGCTGACTGGACGGTTCAGAGAAGAGGTTAACAGTGCCAATGAGGAGCACTGGGAGATAAATTGGGCTAAAGGTTTGGATTTGAGATTCAGGTTTTTTCGAGTTTGACCCGTTTGAGAGGTCGAGGGGAGGTGGATTGGAGTGCTTGCTAGCCCGGAAGACCTATTGTGTCAACCATCGCTCTGGTCGACTTGCCTTTCTACTTCTCTTATGAGAAAATAGTAAGACCTAACTTCTTGTTCACGCTCTCCTGCAATTGTTTCTTTTGTTAGAAGGGGATTTAGTAGTTGGAGATGTGATCTAATACAGAACTTTTTTTCTAGAAAGAATTTGACGAGCTAATGATTGGGGATCTTCTACCTAGAGAGTATACAGCTGAACCCATTCCAGCCAATATTGATGAAAGTGGAAGCAATGTTCGCTAATCCTGGATCGACTATATGATAGGCGATAGCACCAGTTTTACATTCCTCAAAAAGAAGACGGATTCGAGAATAGTATAGACTTCTTTATTCCTCTCCGTCGGGTCACACAAGGAATTCTCTTGACTTTCAAAGAACTTCTTAAGTGGATAACATCACATTTCTTATTCATCTGCACCTGAGAGGAAAACGGAGAAAACGGAATTCATTGCCGAAAAAGCACCTGGATTCACAGGGCAAGCTCAAAAAGGGATATTGACTTTTGAAAATCGAAAAGTCTGTCAACTCCTAGCTGTCGAAAGAACAGCTGCCAACCGAACATGATCTCTACCCATGGCGATTGCCATCCAAGAAAGCACTTTCCCCTTTATCCCCGCCCTCTGAGGAAGATTCTAGCTCTGTCCCTGATTCCATCCAAACGAGCTAAATAGTGACCGGCCCGGTCTTTCAAAAGAATTTGACCCGTCACGCTTTGAGGCTCAGGATTTCAAACTAGCCAAAAGGCAAAGCCTAATACCCATTATTCCACTTTCAACTACCAGCCAGAGTTGATGCTGCTCGAACTTATAGTGTAGTGATTCTTACATCTACCGGATTGTCAAGGTATGTTTTGTTTTTGTATGTCTGCCTCTCTTTTTTGCTTCATGTATGACGCACCCATAATTCACACTAATGCTGTTTATGAAATAAAAGAACAAACAAATAGATGAAAATGGAGAGGCTCTTCCAACCGGTGAGAATATTAAGCTTCAAGCAAGAGGGAGTGTGAGCACCACGCCATGTCCATGTCCTAGCTTTTAATAAGAGGAGAAAGATGCCATAGACCTGGTCTTTCATAGCGCTATACTGTGCCTTAGTGAAGAAGACAGGAACTTGCCGGCTATAGATCAGATGTTTACTATTCTCCAGAGGGGCATTGCTGTGCACCACTCTGGACTATTACCCATAATTAAGGAACAGGTCGAGCGGTGGCTGCTAATTTGCAGGCTACATGTGTTCCCTAAAGAGTATCCGAAAGAGGGGTGTACTAGCTGGAAGAAATTGGTTAGCAAGCATCTTGAGGTTGTTTTGCTCGGATATTCTATATTGCTGTACCGACGAGGTAGTGTACTCAAGTCTGTAATAGAAAAAGTCTTTCATAGAAGAGTAAACGAGTATAGCATAAAGGGCAGGGCCTATGAGACAGCTACTAGTGAACAGCGAGCTCTTGTTTTAAGATTACTCGAGCCTACCTAGTATAGTGAACAGCAAGCTACACTACTTCAAATCTCTTCTCTCTTCTAAGAAAGGTTGAGTCATGCCTTTCTAGCCGCCCAACTATTATACCATGATTGGGGAGAGCAAGGCTTTGTGCCCAAAACAATCAACCTAGCTTGTTTAAACTAGAAATAAGGCTCCTTTCTATCTTGAGTCAGCAATATCAATAGGTTATTCCTCATCTTGCACTTCTCGGAAGAAATAGTCCCCCTCTCTAGGACATCCATCTCTTACTCTCTAGGAAGCAAGCAGGGGCAGGCCCGTCCTAACTGACACTGTACTATAATTGGACAATAGCGGCTAGACGGAATGGACAATAGCATGGCTATCCTTAACTAACCGCTAAGCAGTTCGGGACATCAACAGAAGTAAATAAAAGAGATACGCTGCCGTTCACTATCATTTGCAAAAGTAATACACAAGCTCGCTGGCCATTGAAATCAAAGGTATCGGCAGATCAACGAATTCAAACTAGCTTTTCAATCATCAAGAAAAGAAATAAGTATCCCTAGGTTTCGATCAATAAGACGGTAGAGATCTGGCTAGCGGGATAAGGATTTAGGGAAAGGTACCCACCTTTTAACGGGAGAAAGGCCAGGTCATCAGAGCAAGCATAGTTTACTGGGCGAAGCAATCATCTCGTTTTCCCCTCCCTTTTTGGGAAGCACCTCTCTACGCGAATGTTGATGGCGGCTTTCACCACAAGATTGTGTCCCGTATAGATCTGATAACAAGTTTCTAGCTGACAATACGAATAAGCTCTACAGCCTTTAGCTTCTAACTCACCATCTCAGCTACTAGTAATAACATTGCCAAGGTGACCCTGAACAATTATTTCACTTATTTCTAGTTTAAGAAGGACCTTGTGCGCGGTTCACGACTCCCGGTGCTTAGAGATGCGGTTCACTACAGCAGTGGTAAGAAAAGCAATCAAACTGGTATCAAGAGATGGAAGTGAAAGAAGAACTGTTGATCGACCGGTGGTTTGGGTCTTGCCTTTTAGGATTCGGATTCAGTTCAGTCAGATTGGATGGTAGGAAAGTAAGGGCTACTGGTTTGGAAGATAAGTTCCTGCTTCTTCTGCTTATCCTTACTTTCGGTCAATAAGACATACTTAACTAGAACTAGGGGCGTACTATACTTGTCCTCACGGACCAACGTTCTATCTATACCCAGGTTAGGCAGAGCGGGAGGAGCTGATTGAGAAGAGAGGTCCCCTATCTCTGTCGCTTAGTGAAATGCGATATCGGATTTACTTACTTATAGATTTGATAAGGAGCCTTCCTGTATGTGGTCAGTCAAGCGGTGAATGAAATAGGAATGAGGGCTCTAACCTTCACTCGTTTCTGGTTTCTCAAGACCTTGATAAACTACGGATCTGCTCTGTGAGAGATATTCAGAAAACCCGATTTCCAGTCCTGTCTTAAGAACCCGACT